>JAODGC010000003.1:266190-316711 GCA_027574925.1 Ecitoglossa quadriceps | reverse complement strand
ATTTAATATTTTTACTGTTTAAAACAAATTCTTAAGGCAAAGAATATTATTCAACTAAAATATAAGCTTGATTTACACTTATCTTGAAGTAAATTAACAAGATTTTCTTTATTATTTAATTAATGAAAATCAACATCTTGAGGGTTTAAATTTCATAAAAAGTGTAATAAATTATGTGCAAGGATTTTTGATAGAAATGAAACAATCTCTTGTTGTCTTCTAACATTTAGCAATTTTTTTTTGCATTGCAAGTATGCAAATTACTTCAATGTTTCTAATATGCAGGTGTTTATTTATACACACAAAGCACAATTAATTCGTGGAAAAATACTCAATGTTAGCTACTGCCTTTTCACTTCTTCACATTATCACCTCTTCCTTAATTCAAGTTGAATTGTCGTTTCGTCCAAAAACCACTTCAAATCTACTATATAAACCACACCATCGTCAAATCAAATCATATGGAAGACATACAATCGTCGTTAAACAACAATAATTAAAATGTTCAAAGTCAGTGTTCTGATCTTCTGCTGCCTGGTTGCTGTACAGGCTGCACCAGCTGATCCAAAAGAAATCCCTATCGTTGCCCAGGAAACCATCATGGAACCCGATGGTTCCTACCGCTACAGCTTTGAAACTGGTAATGGAATCAAGGCTTCTGCTGTTGGGGAACTCAAGCAGATTGAGAAGGAGGCAGTTAGCATTACGCAGGGATCCTATAGCTGGAAGGGTGATGATGGTCAGACCTACACTGTGACTTATATTGCTGATGAGAATGGATATCAGCCAACTGGCAATCATCTTCCAGTCCCACCAGAGATACCAGCTGCTATTCAGAAAAGCTTGGCCTATCTGGCTACTGCTCCACCACCAAAACAATAAAAGGGCAAAAGTTTTTTAAGCAAGAATTATCACAATATGATCTTTACTATGGCTGAATTAAATTTGTTAAAATGAATGTACATAAATAAATACCAAGAATGCAATTAATTTTGATTTTTGGAAGACAAAGTATGATGTTTACCAAATAATTTTCTTGGATATATATTGCACAAAGTATTAGTGCATGTAACACGCCAAATTCTTTGTTATTTAATATACAAAGTGTTTGCACAGGCTAAATCATTCATATTTAATTCATGAGTAAGTTTTCTAACTTTGAATGACTGTTTACAAAATAACGAAATCTTCATACACATAAAAGTCGTAATGCAATAATTGAAGGATGAGTTTGTTAGCACTTTTTACAAATACACCACCATGGCATTATTGGAATTACACTTTGCACTTGGATTTGTTACTTAAACAAACAATACTTAAGTATATAAGTACAAATCATGTGTAAAATAGACATCAGTTTGAGATATTCTATTTTGGAATATCTACATGAAAAAATGGTGAGTTCTAATCAAACTACATTTGTGTACAAGATTTAAAGACGTTATATTTTCAGTTTGTCTTCTTCCTCACACTGTTACCATGTTTGGTCATTACTAGACCACATGAAGCAACTGTAACGCATGGCGACTACCTGCCAATACCAATCATTAGCTCAACATCTGAAGTAGGCGAAGATGGCAGCTTCAATTATAGGTGCCTTTACATCAATTTTCTTAGCTGCACTGACAATTTATAATTGAGTATATAGTTTTCAAGCAGTATTGAATGAATGGAAATGGTAGTTAATTAAAACATTAACTACGCTTTCTGTGTAAATCTAACTATCATGGTTTTTCAATGCTTGCTTAGCTTTATCGCTTCAATTGTTCTATAAACGTTGTCAATGCTTCCAGCTATGAAACTGGCAATGGCATTCGCTACCAACAATCAGCCTACGCAAAGAAAGTGCCAGCTGATAAAGCAGCCGGTCAAGAAGAGGAACAAGTGATTCAAGTGATGACTGGCTCCTTCTCTTATCCAGCCCCCAACGGTACCACTCTTAATCTGACGTAAGTTCTACGAAATCGTAATTATTAGCGTTAAACATCTTTTGTTGTGAGAAGAATAGGAATCGCTCATGTTTCGGTATAAACTGGAGATTAAAGATTATGGATTGAAAGTGAAAGCCATGCGTCTATGATTGTTGGTCTATTGTTGTAGTTACGTCGCTGACGAGCATGGATTCCAGCCGCAAGGCGAGCACCTACCGACGCCGCCGCCCATTCCATCTGAGATCCAAAAGGTCCTTGATATGTTACCGCAATGGATGCATGAGGACGTCCATAATTAAAAAAAAACATTTTTTAAAACCATTACAATAGAAAGATATTTTGGTTTATTGTTTAATTCAGTTACGAAGTGTCTATTGTTCATTAGATTTGTTTAATTTTACTTTAACGCTTGCTTTTTATTTTATGGTAAGAACTTTTTTGGCTTTTTGTTTTATTCCCTTACCAGAAAATACATAACAAGTGTTAAAGTAAAATGTAAAAGTATTTTTAATATATATAGTTTTTAATATATGATATTAAAAATGTTTATGATCATTTTTAATATAATTATTTCTTTTCACTGCGTATTAGAGGTGCATCTAATGCATACACTTCTACTTTCAAAATTCTCCCACTTTGAGATGATGCAAACGTGTTTGGTTTTCGTTTTCTGTCAGTCAAGGTCAGCGTATCACTTTTTCTTTCTAAGGAATTTTGTAATTATAAGTATCATTAATCCCAAACCAAATAAATATTCCCAAAAGAAATAAATATTATTTCAATCAACTCAGTGCAATAATAATGCAGTTTTTCTGAGAAAATAACTAAATTGATTCGATTAAATTATGAAAAAAGGTAATGCTTAAAAATCTTGTAAAACAGTAGATTATCTAACAAACTTCTTGTTGGAAATGCAAGTTGATTCGTAAGTGCATTAATCATACAAGTCCAACAAGTACAACTACCTGGTGTAAATTGTTGCAGCTGTGTAATAAATAACAAAGTTTCCAAGATACTTTCTTCCACCAAACTTAAATCATTTTGTGTTTTCTTCGTCACGCCTTCGGATTATTCAAATAAAATTACAACTCAGTTATGGTTGACCTACAGATGTCATCTTTAGATTAGTGTGTCTATGATCATTAGCATATTAATTCTGTGACATTTGAATCAACCATATGTGTGTTAGGTTTTATTTCTTTGATCAAATCCCGTTTCTCATGACACACCGATTACAAAATTTGTATCATCGTTATTCAAAAATACGCTAACTATCTCTTGATTAGTGGTCCTAGTAAGAGATGCACGCATAAGTTTGCAGCGGCGAAAGAGTGAAGAAATGCGCAGTGATGGTCGAAGAAGTGGTCGCGGCCGGTCTGCGCGTTATATATAAAGAGATTTCACTGCACGTGCCTTTGTATAATATAGTAAACCGCAGATAAATATCCGTCGACAGACAAGACCATCATTGCACCGAAATCACTCGACGAGCTAAAGTTTGATCCGTATTCCGATTTTGACTGTATCCACCGAAGAGATGAAGTTCCTGGTGAGTTGTACACATTTGCATTTAGTGATAAACGTAAATTGGTTTCGTGTTGTTTAAATTTATTACGGTTCAGTTGGTTCATTCGGTTCAGCGGTTCAAGTTATCGAGTATGAGAGAATTATTTTAGGGAATGTGCTGCGCCTTGCATCAACCTACCCATCTTTCGCAATCCCGCCAGTTGCGGCAACAATCAGATGATACGTAAACGTCAACCTTTGCCATTTAGTTTTTGTTCTTACTTGCAAATAGTTGAAGATATTGCTGCAGCTTGTTAGGTTTATGAGTTGGATTTAGAAACTTGTAAATTGCCGACAATTTGCATGCAGCGCTAAGTAGGAATGACTTCTCTCTAACTTTCTTAGAATGTCTGAATCTTTTATTGATATAACTTGGAATGACTTTTGATTTTATTGCATAATAAAAAGAGTAAGTGATTTAGCTTCTTATGTCATCGCATAGCTTATCATTTCTTGGTCAGCTTTACTTCTTTAAAAAACATAAAAAATAATTCATACCCCTTGATTAGATAACATTGTAATAATTTAAGCTTATGCAACTTTTTTCCTATTCAATTAATTTTAAACCTAATTTTAGATTGTTTTATCGCTCGTGTTGGGTGTGAGTTACGCTCAATTCCACCAAGGCCCCAAACGCCAAAACTTCCAACAAAACCAACAAGATCAATATCAGAATGTTGACCAACAACAAAATGACCAACTTGCCCCAGTAAACAACAACTACCAGCCGCACAGCTACCAAGGAAAGCATGAATCTACCACTTTCATTCCAATCATTCGCTTTGACAAGGAACAAGGAAATGATGGAAGTTACAAAGCCGCGTAGGTTACCTCCACTTGTTATATGTTATATAATTATAGAACACACCACAACAAATTGCAATCACTTTTAGTTGGGAAACTGGTAATAATATTCTTGCCCAAGAGGAAGGTTTTCTTAAAAGCCTAGGTCCCAATCCTGATGTAGAAGGCGAAGAACTCAACGCTCAAGTGCAACAGGGTTCTTACACTTACACCTCGCCTGAAGGGCAGGTCATCACTGTGCACTACACCGCTGATGAGAAAGGTTTCCATCCAAGTGGTGACCATCTCCCAACTCCACCACCAGTCAGTCCTGAGGTGCAAAAAGGTTTGGATTTGATCTATGCTGGTATCCGCGCTCAGCAGGAAGCTGCCGCTAAAGATCCTCAGTTGAGAGCTCAACAACAGCAAGAATACACTGGGCAATATAACCAGAACCATCATCAACAGTACAACAACCAGAATAACAATCAGAACAACCAATATCATCAATAAGTTGGTATCAAGGAGTTTCAAACATGTTACAATGCCAATATGATTAAATAATACTTGAGACGGTTGTTGGAGATTGAGTGAGGTGAGAAGAAAGGCTTTGGAATATAACGCCAATGAAACAGAGGGATAGCCAGGATGTTTAGCTCTATTTTGTTTTTATTGTACGTAATATAATGTATGTTTGTATTATATAGACTGAAGTGATGACGACATTTCAATTAATTGATGACTTTGTGAAATAAAGTTATGATATTAACGGACAAAATGAATATTAGAAGATTCAAACAGTGTAGTTACCAACTACAGGTGGTAGCGCTGTTTCAAATAAAATTTACGCTAGTTTAGGAACAAGAAAATTGAAATGTTAATAGCATATGATGGTTGTATCAAATGTACCATTGTAGCTGATCGTGCATGGCTTTTGTATCATTCTCGTACTGCATTTATGGACAGGCGGTCACACTTGTTCTTACTTAATCAGCTTTTGTGAGCAGGTTTTATTGAAGATTTTCTTATAGAGAGAGAAAGTCATTTTCGGGCAGATTGTACTGGTAAAAAGCAAGTTGCTTACATAACCAGAAACAATATGTGGTTGTAAAAGAAGATGAGCCAGGTTGAAAAAAATGGCTTTACGCCTTCAAGTGCAAAGCAGGAAATTATTTTTAAGAAAGGAAAGTGTAGTAATAAGAGATCATTAAATAATTGGTTGATTCTTAATACATTACTATTTGTTATACAGGATGTCCAACTAAAATATGAGTCAATTTATAATTTTCTTATTCAAACTAAGAAAATTATAAAATAACTAAATTTCGAATAATTAGAAACTATCCACTAATATTCATTAAATAAATATTCTTATATTTTGACAAGAAATGGAACTTATTTATTAAATATTCTTTGTTTTGAGATGCGTTTACGAGGTCACTTATTAAATATTTCATGTTATATCCCAAAAATATGTCATCCTAAACTATTTCAATGCATTGAATATCAAACAGTTCGTAACCAAAATTATTGAAACATTTTATTTATTAAATATTTAAATACACATGGTATAACGTAAGGGAGACACTATGGAAACAACGTGACCCAGTGCCCGTCATTATCCAGTTAGATTTTGGTAAACCGTTTGATACTTTCAGTAATCCCTCAAAACTGTTAGGGATGCAGAGTAATAGCGTATCGTATAGCGTACACTTTAATTTGCATATGGGCACTGCTCAAATAATCATGGAAGAAAAAAATATATTATTCAAGGGCTGCGGTCTAACTTTTTTAAAAATCATAATAAAAAAGCAACATAAACAAGATTATATTACAATTAAATTACATTATTATGATACAAATACTAATTACTTACAAATAAACCTTTAAAAACAATTAGATACATAAATTTGATGGGAAAAGAAGTACAGTTTTGAATGGAACGTATTCCATTCTTATTAAACATTTAAACCATTCTTCACATTTATGCATTTCTTTTATAGTTCATATGAATCACATCGTATTACAATTGCCTAAAGTCTCATTTGCAATCAGCATAAATCATGAAATTGGCTTTAATTTTCAATGCACAATGCAATCGAAAGTTCAACCATTCACGTGCGTAAGCACAACGGCAGGTCTAAATACCATTCGAGTTTTGGGAAAGTGCGACAACTCGCTACAGCCGCACGCGTTGACGAATTCGAATTCGGCATTAGAAGAATGATTGGAATCAATTGTGCACTTTTTGCTGCTTCAATTATAGTGCTTCACTTTGTTAATAAACTCATTAAAACCTATGGAATTCATTTGTAGCATAATACTAACAATGCATTCCTCTCCACATCTAAAATACTGCCAGTATTAATTTTGCAATTTTGATAAGTACATTTTAAAGGTGTTAACGACCATATTAAATTAGCGTTTGAATATATGTAAAGCGTAAATAAAATTGTTCGTAAATTCAAAGAGCAGTTGCTTTTTCAAAGAGTGTGAGCATTTATTTAACATTTTGCAATTTTTGCGGATAAACTAGGTTCTTGCTTGTGGAATAAAATTGTTCAAACATTGATGGCATCAGTGCTTACTATTTAATGCCTATTATATTAATACCTGTGTGAGTTTAGCATTTTGAGCAGCAACCGCAATAAAAGCAATAAAATTATCATAATTTAATTTTTACAAGGAGACAAAATACATTAATGGATCTTGAGAAATCTCAACGTAATCTTAAGTACATACACGATACTATGAGTTAAATTCCACAGGGTAATCAATAACATTTGAAAATATAAGCTAAAATTCGATTAAAAGGAAAAAATCACATAGTTTACTAAGAGTTCATCCCAAAGGCAATAAAGCGTTCAATTAAAATCCAATAATTTATTATTGGGATTACATTAGGCCATAATTCTTTTATTAAAATTTTATTAATTGCTTATTAAAAGTGGAAACAACAACTCTACTATATATTGCGATGTTTATTATCATGTGGCACGCATATGATAAACAAAATAATTACATTGAATCGTGTCTTTGGAGTAATGTAATCACATAAATATGTGAATATTATACGATAATGTCGTCGTCGTTTTATTCTAAATCAGCGAAGAAATCTCTTGTTGAAGCTTCTTAAATTATATTTATATATCTTATATGACCGCATGATCTTTTGGATCCATAAAAATAAACAATGTTCCAATGAAAGTAAGAACAATTAAATAATTACTGTGGAGGTTGACTAGTGAAGTGGCGCAGTATCTTTATTTTGAAACATTATAATTAAATCAGCTGATCATACATTGCAAGCAATTTTACTAAAGGTCCGCTTAAATAACATTCAAAGCAATGCAATTCAAATACAATAGAATTCTTCACGACTTCAAACTATAATAATAGTTTAATTAGCTGTGAATTTAGCACGTATCCAATTGTTTGTCAGTTTGTCTCTGTGGCTATAGTACTCATCAGGCAAGACATTAGAGCATCTCCATTTGCAACAGACGAAAAGTTCAACAAGTGTGCAATCATCGCGATCATCTATCTGCACACCACGCCACGTAATTGTCTGCAGCGTGCACGTACCGAATTTTGCGCACATTGCACAAGATGTATGAAAGACCACTAAAAGCTGAAGAGTCGTTGAACAGGATGGACCATTATTGTCAATGCAAGTGTGTGTGCACACACAATGCTTAAATGTCTGCCGTTTTTTTGGCACATGCCTACACACGTGGCACACTTAGATGAAGCTGGTGCATAGCTTGGTGGGTATGTTAAGTGCAATGTATAAAGACACGTTGTGGCATCGTATGAAAAGCGCATGAAACGATAAAAAGATGTTCGAACAGGAGATGGGCTGGCGAGAAGAAGGGATGCATGACTTGGGTAGAGTATAAATAGATATGTCCCTTAAGACTGTGATTAGTTTCAACAAGGCATTATCTTAAGATACTGAGTGGGAAGAAGTGACCAAGTGATTAGCTTGTGGATAACTATAAACGTAAAATACCAAACATGAAAGCAGTAAGTAGAAAAACTATTACATGTAATTTTCTTTGCATAAAAACAAATATAATTTTAGATTATTGCATTTATTGGTGTCCTCCTTTCTTCTGCTTTGGTCTATGCCCAAACAAATGAGCCCATTCCAATTTTAAAGTCTGAAAGTGATGGACCAAATCCTGATGGATCTTACAAATGGAGGTAATTTCTCTTTTTTTTGCAATCTTATTTAATAACCACCCTATTTCATTTTTTCAGTTACGAAACTGGTAACGAAATAATAGCACAAGAAGAAGGGCACTTGAAGAACGCCGGTAACCCAGATACAGAAGCTATGGAAGCACAAGGATCATACTCCTATACTGCACCGGATGGTACTAAAATAAGTTTGCAATATATTGCTAATGAAGATGGTTTCCAACCTCAAGGAGATCATCTGCCAACACCTCCACCAATTCCAGAAGCTATTATGCGTGCTTTAGAGTGGAACGCTGCGCATCCAGAAGAAGAAAAAGAAGGTGCTGCTTCTAATCTTATTCCAGTATATAAACCTTTCAATAGGAGATTTTAAAAGAAGGTTTGGTTAAAAATTGTATTGTATAAACTTAATCGTAGTCATTTTCAGCCATTCTTTTATTAATTTTTATGGGATAGGTTCTTGAAATTGCCATCTTTTTGTGCCTTTTATAAATGCTAACAAAACTATTGATTTAATAAAATGTATATTATTTGTATAATATTGATATAAAATGTACAAATTTTCTTGTATTTTTCTAAATTCACAGCTTTACTTCTTTAGTTAGAACTAATATATCAAAATCATCAAATAAGTAAACTTTTTTTATTACTTATTTAATGTATTTCATAATCATTAAATTAAAAGATGTTGAAAGAAAGTGTACTTAATAGTAAATGATCTTAATGGTAATGAGCAATCAGTTTAACAATATCACTGTTTACCATCATCCAGGTTAGTTTAAATGTTAAACTAACAATTGTACTATAATATTGTAAATACAAATACAAATCAACATACTAAAGAAAGTAGTAATTATATTATTCAATAAAGCTTAAATATTTCATACCTGCACACGTATTATGCTCTGCTAATTGCTTCATTTGATTATTTTATAAAAAAATTGAGTATTTTTATAGTAGGGTAGTTTGTAGCAGTAGTTGGATGATATATTTTATGAGGCAAGTAAAAACTTTATTGGAGTTAAATTAAATTCACTTATGTCAAAATTCGCAGCTACAAACCGTTTTCATTGAGCAACTTTCAGTTATCTCCTAATTTAACAATTAAATTAAAGTATTTGATGAAACTTGCACTCGGACAATACGCACCGCAGAAATTCATATGTAAGCGGCATAAAATCCAAGCACAAACACTTCAAAATTAGTTGAACTCACTAAATGATTGAATTCATAATTCAATATCCTTGATAATTCATTGTACACATTATTGAGGCATGCGCAACATATGCTCGATTCAATTTGTGATGGTTTTTGTCTTTTGTGTGTACAATCAGCATGCCCCTTATTGGTATATAAAGACCGGACGGTGTGTTTCGAAATCAGACCGATTCGAGTTTCTACACCGTTTCTACAACACAAGCCAAATATTCAAAAAGTACCAACGAATCTTTTACTATGGCTCAAAATGTAAGTTATAGTTAAAATATTAGTAATTTACAAAAATTAATGGGCATATTTGTAGTTACTAAAAATTGCTGTTATCTGTGTGATTGTTGGTATGACCACCTATGCTCTTCCCCATGAATATCATTCTAATGAGGAACAAAAGGAAGTCAAAGCAGACGAACAAATTCCAAATGTTAAGCAATCATTTGACCAACATCATAATGCTTTCCAACATAGGTAATTTTTTAAAAGCAATTATCTGCCACCAGGTTTCTCAATTTATTTTATTATTTACTAGTTCTAATTAGGAGATTTGCAATTCCGTTTGGGTGGCAACTGTTGAGTCCTTAACCACCAGAAAGCGCTACATGTTAACTTCAACAAACTTTTACTTCTAGTTTTGAAACTGCTAATGGAATCCATGTCCATGAATATGGGTTTTTCAAGGAAATCGCCAACAAGAAACATGAAAGCTTAGTTCAGCTAGGAACAGTCACCTACTACGATGAAAAGGGCAACCCAATCACATTGACCTACATTGCCGATGAAAACGGTTTCCAACCCTTTGGTGATCATCTCCCAACTCCACCACCAATTCCAGATGACATTGCTGAAGTACTGAAACAATTATCTTAGTTGCCTCAACATCCTGAATATTTTCATGAAAAAAGTCACAATCAGCCATAACGTTATAAACCACACTACTATAATTCAAATTAAATAGACGGTGGTTATAATTAAATTAGTCACTCCTTGAAGGGATTTTACTCAATTCGAATTATTTGTTACTCTTATATTTATAAATGTTAATTTTAAGATGAGAAGAACCTCTATTAAATAAAACGTTGAAAATTATATTTATTTATGTTTTGAACTCATCAAGTATCTTGAAATAATAGTAGGTAATTAAAAAATAAAAATTGATTTGTTACAATTGAAATGTTGATTTAGAACTAGAATTGAAGATTTATCAAGAGTGTTTGCACCATTTACACATTCTCAATTCAACTGAATTTCGAATGAGTCAAAAATGAATAGCAGGATGTTACTCTCTTGTATAATAACTGAGTTTTGCTTTTGGGACAAGATATTACGCTCTGATTGAAGGAGGTATAAATTGAAGATTCGTACGAGTAAGAAGTCAGTTTATCTCAACAATTTTAACAAAACACACAATCAGAAACAGTCAATATGAAGTTTGTAAGTGATAACCAAACATAAAAAATAAATATTAATAAACCACTATAAATTAAAATTTTGTAGGTATTTGTGTTCCTTGGCATTTTTACCATTGTAATGTGCAATCCAGACACTACTTATAATAATCATGATCATCATCACAACCATCAGAATCCGCACAAGTTCCAAACTCGCCCCCAACATCACAGCAGCTACAATGACAATTCCAAGGAAGCTAAAATACTCCAACAGGATTACATCAACGCTGGAAATGGCTATAACTTTGTGTAAGTCTTTGTTACTTCTTAAGAACCATATCAATTGAAAGGGATTGTTGAAGTTACCAAACAAGTGATGGCGTTCAACGTGAAGAAAAAGCCGAGCTAAGAAATCCCGGAACAAAAGAAGAAACTTTGGTTGTTCACGGTTCATATTCCTATGTGGGTGCTGACGGTGTCACTTATACGATCACTTACATTGCTGATGAAAATGGATACAGGGCCACAGGTCAACATATTCCTTCATTGTAAACATGTACAACGTATCTTCGCAACATTTCTAATACTTTCAAAGCAGAATAAATTTACCTTCAAATTATAAATAACCAATTAGCACAGTACGGAATATGGAATATGCTTTAATCATTCTACATTATGTAATAATATTTATAATGTATTATAAAATGCTTATTTAAAAGAAAAATGATTGAAATTAATTCTTCATATAAAATAAAAAAGATTTAATTAATTAAACATATATCTTTTTTTAACCGTTAGTATTGAAATTTAAACATTATAATTGCAATAACTCAACTGTTAAATGGAAACAGACGCAAATCAAAATTTGGTACTTATTAGATCGGAGTGAATACTATGCGCTGTGTTTGGCACGAAAATAAACACGCATTAGACAAGACGACAGATTTTGGCCCGCGCAGGTCACCAGGTATCGAACGATATGCACGGTGTGTTGTTATTTACATTCGGCGCAACCATTGCCATACGTTTCCACTACACTTATCAGTAGCAACTTAACCGTCAAAGGGTACACTCTCGCATTTTCGAGTGTAATTACTTCTGTTACAAGCAACCTGGATAAAGAGAATCGTATTTTAAATCGGTTACTTTATGCTGTTTTTTGAGCGCGTTATAAAAATTAAATGTTCAAAACTATTATTGCAATGCCATTGGAATGTTTTCAATGTTCCATTGCTTGTTAGTGGTTATCATGTAATACAATGCAGGATTAATTACCGCAGTCGATAATTAGGAATCATCCAGCGTGGGATATTGGAAGTCAAAGGTCATAAAATACTCTTTTGCTGCTTTTAACAACATCAATTTACCCTAGGATCGGGTTTCTATTCTGACACAATTTGTAGTGTGATTTCTAAACAAGCTACCTTCATCGTACTTGCAATAATTTTTTGCAATTTAATTGTCTTGTATGTCTGGTATGTATCCTAATATGATACAATTAGATAATGTACAGCGAAAACACAATGTTATTGTTGCCGCGTAATGCATTATTTATTGTTTTCTTTTATGAATGCTTTGCAATCAGAAAAATATCTTCTTAGCAGGTTGAGATGTTCAACAAGAAAAGAGTTTCTATGATTTAAAGTACAGTATAGAAAGTAAAATATGGCCGCTCATGAATGTAAGTGAATAAATACTATGCCCAGTATTTGGTGCTGAGCAAACCAAAATTCACCGTCATATCTATTAATTTTAGTCCGTGTTAGCCGTCAGGTATCGTCCGAGATGCCTGGTTTGTTATTGTTTACACTCGGGGAATGGATTGCGATACAGGTTGACGTGGTAAATTAGTTGCACATCGTTCATCGAAAAGTCCACGTCCCATCTCATATCGCGCGAGTTAAATACAAATACATGAATAAAGTGATTACTACTGTGCGATGCCATTTGTGTTGGAGATTATGTTCTAGTGCGATTTACGATTCAACAACATAGTCTACAACAAAAAAACTATTTACTAGAAACCATTTATATATATAATAATAAATATATCTAATGTTCTCGTACTGTCAGTCTGTTACAGTGGCTGAGTGGTGGAGGGCCAGTGGTGGTGACCCAGTGGTCTTGGGTTCAGTTCCCACTGTCAAGACTCGTTTTACAGAAAATCCGAATAACTCTGAATTGCATTGGGTATATGAAAATTTCATAAGTGCAATATAATAGGAACTTGGACTTGAAAAAGTTTGAGAAAAGTATATATCAATATATGCACTATATGGGGCTTCCTAAAGGACGCGCCCAAGGAAAGTCTACATACTAAAGGGGTTATAGGAATAACTCAATGAAGCAATTGGATTAGTTTCCAATCCCTTAACAGATGCCGCTTTCACAACCCTTCCTGAACATTGTTTATCCTAGACTTCATAAGTAATAATCCTGGAGGATTTGGGTGGGCCGGTAGCAATGCGACATCGCCGGCGGAGCCGGCGATGTCGCATTGAGATCGCGCTGCGCGCGATCTCAATACAGTAAGGCTGTCTTACAAAAGTCAAAACCCGGGCCTCCCCCTTTGGGAAGGCTCTTATGTCTTTCTGGCTACTTCTTATTTATTCTATTTTCTAGCGATTTCTGATTTTCCCAAGTTTTATATTCTATGTACCTTATACATCAATTGAATCTTGAAACAAGCTGAGAATTTTTCTAAGTCCTTTGGAACTATAGGCAACCCAACTTAGATATTTATTCGAATTTATATTGCATTTATGAAACGGCCATAAGGCCAATGCAATTCGGAGTTACACGGATTTTCTATAAAACCCTCCTGGACACTGAGGATCGAACCCAGGACTGGTGGGTTACCACGCCCAGCTCCACACCACCAAGCCAAATCACTGACTGGAAGCGCGGGAACTTCGGATATATTTAATATTATACTTTAACTAAACAAAACATTCAAATAACACTAACTTATTTATTAATGTTGCGACAAAAAATAAACATAAATTTGCTACATACGAAGCTATTTCTTCATCAAATAATATTGTAGTTCTGAAAAGAACTATTTTACATTCTTTGGCGACTGGCATCGATAAAGTGAAAACGTAGTTGAAGCCCTAGGATCCTGTTGACTTCGAAGATTACTGAAAATAAACTAAGCACCAATTAATATTATTTATGTATTGCAAATTATGGAAACATGCTTTTTGTTATTTTTCTACTTATCCGTTGTTCCGACAGCAAACACTAGTACTACAAGCACGCATTGACTTTATTAAATTATTGTACTATTACTGATAGTAGACTACATTACTTATGTTATTTAATGCTAATTTTTACTAGAAGAAAATCTGTAACACAAACAGGACACTGAAATTTTCCACATATTCCATGCGCAGAAAACACCACATAATAATTGAATTATGTCGCGGCACTTTTATCCATATGTATATTATAAGATAGAATAAAACTTTAAAGGATGCATCCGCACCTTCCGTCAAGCGTGGTGCAACTGGCAAGCACACGAAAACGGAACGCAGTGGTTGCGCCGAATGTAAACAACAACAAATGCCCCGCTTGTTATTGTCTTAGATCACCATAGCTGGCTTACCTGGCTACTCACGGCACTCTAGCACAAACTACAGCGCGTGGTATGCACCCAGATCCAACCATACGCAATCGATTTCACGACTACCAGCGTTACCCAGCATTAAAAAGCCACGGTTATAACACAACAGTGTTATAGAGTCAATTTTTGGGCGATTAAATAACGATATAACATTTAATTGATGCCTTTTATACTCGAAGATATTATATTTTTCTTGGAGTACCTTTTACTAGCCCTCAAAATATTTCACATTGCTTCGCTACACTATAACCGTAAAATTTGACTATATTTGACATGAAAGATATAAAATTATTTAACACACCTCATAGTAGTAATATAGGTAACTCTTTGGCTACAAAATGACTACTAAAATTTAATTGATCGGTATTTTTCCTGCAATTGCAATTTTTTTAGATTATATTCTCCAACATCTTTTTAATTTTTTAGATTTGGAACTAAATTTACGGTAGTTCTAATATTATTATTATATTGGGTAACTTTGTAGCTAAAGATAAGAAATTATTATATAATACCTAAGCGCACACTCAAAAATCAATTAGGCAACGTTATTATGGCAATTAATCTTATAAAAATTTCAACATTAGCTTTAACAAACCCAAACACAAGTTAAAAACATAACAAATGTCATTTCCAAGTTTAAAAAAAGCAAATTAAGAGTATAGATACAAGATACAAAAAATTATATCATCAATTGTCAATTTCCTAATTAACCTACATTTTAATGGAAATCTGCAGTATTCAGCGACAATAATTTCTGCTTCATCTATTTCTCCAAGTCAATCATCATCTAACTAACTTAATATTTCCACAAATTGTTTAGTTTCGTAACATACACATAACAAAATAGGAATAAAGCCAAGTCAAATTGCAACTTGAGAAAAGACATCACTGTTGATATGGTATATGCATTTTATTATGTTTGCATAATCAAAAACTGAACCCTAAACGCCTACCGTTGGAGTATGCATGCTTTCGCTTGGCATTGATTATAGATTGAATTGCGATTTGGTACGACTAAATGGTGTCATGGATCAGATAGGGATTAATCTCATCCCAACGATATTTCATTAACATCATCACAGACGCAAGTACAGTTGGTTAATCTTCTACGCTGATTGATTCGTGGTTGCAGATTAATATTACATTGCATTATCACGTGATGGAACACTATAAACTTTGTACTTGCCTTGAAGTATTTGTCTTCATTACGCACAGTAAGAACACCGTTGAACAATTGTTTGAACTAGGTCGCATGTATTCAAAATACTTAATCAAGCATAAAGCAGATGAGTGACGGTCGCGGTATAACTAACATGCATAGCTGCAAAACATTGTGCCATAGTTGCGCCAAATGAAAACAATAACAAACCAGGCATCTTGTCTATACCTGACTTGCTTGACGTTTCATGCAGGCTAAAATTTGCAAGCCTATATAAAATTAGTCTAGCACAATGCACAACACAGTACCTGCTCGTGATTTTTTAACGCGTTACGCAAATGCTTTATCCCATTCAATGGTTTGAACAATTGAGGTATTCATATTATCTCGGATTCAATCTTGATTTTTCAGTTGCCAATGTCTAGCAGATAGGATATATATATATAATTAATAAGATTGTAGAGCACTTGTAGCAGGTTTCAAATAGTCGCTTAATAACTGTAATTTAATTAACCTTTTTTTGTCGCAGAGATATTGTAATTCTTGCAAAGTTTGTTTAGCAAAATATTCACATACTACTTAAAGTTATATTCGTTGCGACTGGTGCGCGTGATATGCGTTATTACCGCTCAACAAATTCGGTTACCGAGCGAGACAAAAAATGTAATGCTCTCATGTGTATTCGGTGGTGCAGGCAATTCAAGCGGACCATAACTTGTATAGAAGCCAGCGACATCCGATGCTGAACAAAAGCATAATTCGCGAAAGACGCGAAGTGACCCCTACTAGCAGTTATACTGCGTTGGTTATACAGCAGTTGCCTGTATATCAAAATTACAGTTTCGAAGGTAAAATTGGAAAAGTTTGAACGCAAACTATAATGTACACACACAATACTTTGGCTAAGAAAACCTAAATAAGAAAGCTAAATAAAGATATGCCTTTTATTCCCGTGGATTTTTAGCGCTTTTTGAATCCTAGGCGCACACTCAAAAAGCAATTAGGCAAACGGATAGTCATCCATAATAATAGTAATTTCAAAATTAGATTTGATAAACATTAAGTTAAGAATATAGCAACTGTCCTTTTCAAGTAGAACAAAAAAGTTAATCTCAAATAATTTAGGCTAAGTAATTGAAATTGTTTGTAGAAAGACTTGTATTATAAATTATCAATTTCCTAATGTTCCTATAATTATAATAAGTTTCTGCATTAGTCACCCAAAATAATTTCTGCTTCATCTATTTTTCTATGTCAATCATCATCTAACTAACTTGACATTTCCACTAGTTGTTCATTTTCGTAACATACGCGTAACTAAATACGAATAAAGCCAAGTCAAATTACAACAGGAGAAAAGGCGTCATTGTAAATATGGCACGCGCATTTTATTACGTTCGCATAATCATAAACTTCTAAACCTAAACACCTACCGTTAGAGTATGTATGCGGAAGTCTTTCGCTTTTTGCATCTCGCATTGATTACAGATAGAATTGTAATTTGGTTCGACTGAATGGTGCATACATCAGATTAATCCGTGCATATCATATCGAAATTTCATTAAAATCATCACATATGCAAGCTTAGATAATAATTTTACATTGAAAGCAAAATGTCCAAATTAGGAAAACAAAAACAGTCAAATTAATTATTTGTATCTTTACAAATAGCTTTATTCTCGCGCAGAGAAACAATAATAAAGGTCATTCGTATAATAAAGAATTTGAACAATTAATTTTGTTTGCGTTTACACAACGCCTAATGCAAATTGAGAATTTATTGACATGCGTCCCAGCAAAAGCTATTACAAGTTATTCAAGCCGGTCAAAGGCTTATCGCTATTCTTCATAGAAAGTGAATTATTATGCGGTAAGTTCATATGGTGAAGATGCGCGTATGAAGAAAAAGGCGATGAATGCGGGATGATGCAAAGAAGAGGTGATTTGCGTTCTCATATAAATAGTTGTAGAAGCACGTGAGTTGTGACCAGATTACAATCTTAGATAGACTGAAAATATACTTATGGTTTGCGTATTCATTAGATATTGTAATAATATTGTGATTATTAATCAAAGAAAAGTTTGGTAATTAAAATCGCCAAAATGAAATTGGTATGTAACAAGTTTACAATAATCTAGTATGGTTACAATATTAATATGTTGCTATTAACACTGTGATTTTGTAACGATTAATATTTTAGACTATATACACTATTTCTAACTTTAACTAAAGATTAATATTGATAGAATATATTTATATGGAGTAAATTCTTGCGAATGACTATGGCACGGCTTGTCATCGGAAAATTAGAATTTGTTACTTTGTATTTTATATTATTGCAATACCCGCTTGCTGCATATTTTGCCTTTTTATTTTCAATTTCTACTAGATTTAAACGTAGCTAAAAATTTGGCGCAAATTTATAGCGTTTCTTTCTTACTCATTTTAATCCGAAGTCTAATAAAGTAATAATGAATTCACAGCTGCAGATTATTGAAGTTCGTTATCATACAACGATTATTTATCATTTATTTAAAACAATTCCTCCTTTTAGATATTCATTAAACAAATATCTTAAATTATTGTTCATCCTCTTGCATAACTATTAATGCGTCGACTTCAAGCAAAAATTTAGATGGTTTTATGTAATCTATACCATAATTAGTGTACATTTAAATCCATCCAAAATGTCGAAGGTGAAATGTAAAAGTAATGATTAAATATCATCACCACGAAATGCAAATATTTAATACTATCAGCTTTATACTAAACGATGAATGTCTACTTTATAATTGCAGATAATTTATTTGTGTGCACTGATGACATTCGTCTTCCTAGTTTATGCACAGCCCCAAGATTCATCAGATCAGGCAGTGATAACGAAATATGACTTTCAAAATAACGAGGATGGTGGATACTCCTACTCGTTTGTAATTCAACGATATAAAAGTGTAAATATTCCTCATTGGTTTTCGTGTTTTTTAGATGGTCAACGTCTGATGGTATATCTCGTGAAGAAGTAGCCGAAGTGGTACATGCTGGAACTGATGAAGAATATTTATTCGTGCGTGGCATTTATTCCTATACCGGACCTGATGGCAAAGAATACAAAGTTGGGTATACTTCTCATCCTGATTATGGTTTTGAAGCTGAAGGTGAACATTTGCCAAATTCTGCGGGTACATACAACAAAGGACCAGTACTGGGCATTCCGTCAGCCGCATTAGCTTCACTTGCAGGTGGTGGACTTGGAAAATAAAGTACGAATTAGCTTTGTTTGCAAAGCAGTATGTAGTAGAAACCAAAAAGATATAGTTGCCTGTTAATGTTGTATATATAATTTTACGCAATAAAACAAATTTAGAATAATTTATATGTTCATTGATATCAATTTTATTCGTCTCTTTTCTCTGTTTTATTTTTGCTGACATTTCATGGATGATATCACTTTATTTGGATACTAATGACACGGAATTAATCCGCATTTATTAAAACTATAGACTATATAGAAAAATATAGTATTAGTTATTATCGTTGCTTTATTTTAGTAACTTATCACAGATTGTACTTCGCCTGAATGTTTACTTTGATTTTCACAATGAGATCTAGCGGCAACTTTTAAAGTGAGAGGGAGCACACGCGTAACGTACGTCGCACATATCTTCTTTGGCTTCAACGCCGAGAGCAATGAGTCTGGTCCGCCTAGCCTTCCTCCTTAGTATTCCATTTTCGTCCAAAACATCTTACCCATCCTACTGTTGAAAAACGCTGAAAACAATTGAATTAACCTAATCATCATGAATGACTTCGTTGGACTGCATAAACCACTTAGAAGATAGTAAAGTGGGAATAGAAACATTGAGGACAGTGCAGCCTGCAGGAGTGCAACAAATTACATCCAAAATATATTGAGACTTTAAGCCCGATCATTCAAGATTAAGGCAAAATGGATAAATTTATAGCATTATTGTACATAATCTGTTCAATAGTTAATGCGCAAAAATCAGCAAACATCTATGGACCAGGTCTATCACCGAGTGACATAATTTTACCGGCTCGTTACTTCACAATTGTCATAGATGAAAATAATAACAAGTATGTAAGGTTCAAAGAAAACCTAAATTTCCTAACTAAATCAATCCTATTTTAGTAGCAGTAAACTGGAGTTTATGGCAAGGGGGGAGGCTGTTAATTCTGGTGAGACTAAAAGGCCATGCAGAGTATGGCATAACTTGCTTAGTAGAAATGATGGATCTTACATTGCTCGCTATAAATTGTATGAAGAATGTATTAATTTACAATTGGAAATAACACTAAATGGTGCACACATTGCTGATTCCCCATATAAATTTGGAAACAATTTGATTAAACCTGACATTTGTGACTGCCCAAGAGGTATAAACAAATGGTTAAAAGATAATCAATGTGGAGAAGTTCCAGAACGGATTCACATGGATCTTCAGTATTTTCATGACATAAATTGGGAAGAAATAAGAAAACCAGTAAGCTGTCATCATAGAAATAATTCATTAATATAAAAGTTATTTAATTAGGTAATTCAACGGTTTCATAAGCCACAAGCCATCAGCATGTGCCATTATGTGATTGTGCAGAATAAGTTGTATAGAAAATGCTATGGAGAACATGTTGGTTTTAAAATGTTTACTGACAATATTCTTCTCTTTTTACTACGACGTATTAAACTTCCTGATATGGAATTTTTTGCAAACCTCGGAGATTGGCCACTTGTACGCGAGAAAGCAATACCAATGTTCTCATGGTGCGGAAGTGAAGATACATATGATATCGTCATGCCCACATATGATATCACACAAGCCACATTAGAAAATATGGGAAGAGTAACTCTGGACATGCTATCAGTACAAGGCAACACGCCTAAAAAATGGAATGAGCGAGAATCGAGAATTTTCTGGCGTGGTAGAGATTCACATCCATCGCGTTTAAAACTATTGGATATTGCGGCAAAAAATCCAGATAAGTATAATGTATCTATGACAAATTTCTTCTTTTATAGAAGTAAACAAGGCCAGTATGGCCCAAAAAGTCCACATATCTCATTTTACAATTTTTTTGATGTAAGTATTCAGAAATAAGTCGCCATATCCCCATTATACTACTAAATTCTTTGTAGTATAAGTATCAAATTGGTATTGATGGAACAGTAGCAGCGTACAGGTTTCCATACTTATTAGGTGGCGGTTCCCTAATTTTCAAACAAACATCAAAATATTATGAGCACTTCTACCACTTACTCAAACCCAAAGAGCATTACATTCCAATTCAAAATGACTTAAGTGATCTGCAGCAACAATTAGAATGGGCAATTAATAATGATCAAGAATCTCAAAGGATGGCAGAAAATGCTCAAGAATTTGCCAACAAATATCTTCTTCCAAATGACATAATTTGCTACCATGCACACCTATTCAATGAATATAGCAAGTTACTCGCAACTGCTGCAAAAGTCCTTCAGGGAATGGAAGAAGTGCCGCAATCATATGAATCTCAAAAATGTCGATGTCTTGCTGAACAAATTAAAGATGAGTTATAAGCACCTTGGACTTACATATTACTCTAAATTTTTGTGTTTAGTATGTTTCATTAAATAAATTAGTGTCAAAAGAGAGACATTTTCAAGAATGTAAGATATTCCGAAAAGGTTTGCATTAAATTAACCATATATTCGCAGGAACATAAATTACTTGCTTGCTAAACCTGTTATAATTAATATTTATCAAACAAAATTAAAACTGCAGTCATTGAAGTTGAAAATTCACTATGTACAATATGTATCTACAACTGCACTATAAGTATATTGCCTAGTGCAATTTGACACTCCGTCTAGCCGCGAATCGGTTGAATCACTTGAAAGATTTCTCGGGCTTCCAAAAAGTCCGATCTTATCAAAAATAGGCTCAATTACGCAAACATCACATATTACAACTATTACTAAACTATAGAGCAAGCATTCGAAATTCCTCGCCCTAGAACGGCGAGCATAACTCACGAGAAGTTAACTTACACTCCAATTTGCACAATCTGAGACTTTGTACTAAGTTATGAAATGCGAAAGGGGATTATCAATCTGCAACCAACTCACGTTTATGGTAAAAAGCGTTAAAGATTGCAAAGAAGACGCTTGACGTAAACAAGCGCTAAAATTGTCTATGTAACGATTGAAACTTTTTCCGACAAATGTATGTTGAACCCCTCTCTATAGTTAAACGCATTAACCACTAAAGTCTGTCACACATCCCAAACTGGCAACAATTTAGATTAGAATTATCACAAGTTAAATTTTTATGAAACGAAAGTTCTACTTTGGAATAAAACTCTAAATACTAGCGTCTGGCCAACAGCAACCAGCAGCTGCTTACATCCACAACATTTAATGCGGAAGTGTATGAGTCATAATTGGGAATGACACCATCGGTGCAGTAGCATTTGACATCGCTAAAGTTTGTGATGTATTGATACCATTGATCTGCGTAGCACGTGCACCCACATGCAACTCAATTTGTTGATTTGGTCCAAGATTCTGCTGCGCTAAGAGTTGTTGACTCGTACTCGCAAGTGCCAATTGTTGGCTAACATTAGCCACAGCCAATTGCTGTGGTGTATTTGCCAAACCCAATTGTTGTGCCTGAGATGTAAGCTGCTGAGTGGTATTTAGTGCTGTACTCGCCAGAGCCAATTGTTGGGCTTGTGATGTGAGTTGCTGCTGTGTAGAGTTTGCAGCAAGGGCAAGCTGTTGAGCTTGAGACGTCAACTGCTGATTGAGTTGCTGTGCTTGGTTTGAGAGTTGTTGCCCCAACTGTTGGGCTGCTTGTTGGGTATTTGCAAGAGCAATTTGTTGACTATTTCCAATTGCAGCTTGGGGTGTTTGTTGTGGCATAGATGCTAATGCCAGTTGCTGATTCGCTAACTGCTGAGCTTGAGAGGTAAGTTGTTGTGTTGTTGTCGCTAAAGCAAGTTGCTGCGCTTGAGAGGTCAACTGAGGTTGTGCCTGTTGGGCAGCTAAATTATTTGCTAAATTCTGCTGAGCTATGGCTAGCTGAGCCTGGGAGCTGTTTGCTAAAGCAAGTTGTGTTGGTTGATTAGTTGTAACTAGGAAACGAAAGAACAAAATATTAGTATTAACATCGAATAATTCTCTTTTGAAATATACCTAAGATTTGTTGACTAGGGGCCAATATCTGAGCCGCTGGAGCGATGCTGACTTGTGGACAACCCACAGAAACTGGATTACACGTGGTGACCGTTGCGAGAGACACTGGTACCGTGGCTACACTTGCAGCTACAGTACGCAAAACTTGTCCCTGGCTGTTCTGGGACAATGTATTAGTAAGGGTAACGGGCGGCATTGATACGGAACCATTGCGTTTGCCAGAAACCCTCAATGTTGCATTTTGATCCAGAAGAAATTCATTTGTCGCAGTCAGATCGGACACTTGCTTCTTCAACTGCGCGATTTCCTTGTGCAGCAAACTATTTTCCTCCTCCAGCATGAGGCTTCGCGTATCAAGTCTGCTCAGTACATGCGGGGCATTACCAGGAAAATATCCTTTAAAGCCATGGATTCCTTGCAGCTCAGGAGAGTCCATGCCATTGGGAATGTAACGACGTTTAGCTGCCGTGGGGCCAAACTCTTCCAATTCCTCTAAAGTTTGTGGTACCTGTCTACTGATAATTGTTGCATTTTCGTACAACTGTGCTGCTTGTGCTTCGATTAACATTGGTGCGCTTGGGAGAACATGATTTCTACTATTGTTCTTAATCAAGCGCATAAGCTCAGCTTCTTCTTCCTCCTTGCTCAGATGTCTATACTTGCAATGCGCACGACGGCACGTTCCTTTTCGGAATGAATGACATATTGGATGAATACCAGGCAACTGATTCTTGCGAGTTGCTTCTGTCAACACCTGGATAGACATTGTACCCGTTCGTTTATAGTCGTCTACTTCATCAGGCGAACAGTGAATAAATCTAAGGAATATTTGGACAATAGGTAAAATATACTTAAAAGGCAAATCCTAAAGATAACTTACTTGCATGCCTGTCGAGGGCAAGACGAATTTTGAAAGTCATGGCAGAAACTAAGTGAACGCGTCTCGTACTCATGTTTGTACTTGCAGAATTTACGTTCGCACATGCCGCGCAAAAAGTCCCTGCAGACGCTGTCGTTACTATGATTCGACTCCAGCGGCGAATCTTCCGATGTGTCCGACATGATATCAAAGTTTTCTAGCATAAATAAGTACCCAAACATATATATCAAACATTGCCTTAAACAAGCACAGCATGTGAACAAGGTCATAAATTTTAGCATAAGCACCAAAACATGTTCACTAGAACAAAAATATGAAAATAAAACAATTTCAAATTTGAGAAAAATCCAATTATTCCAAGTGCGACTGCGTCTTTAAAGAGTAAAATGGTTAATCAATGCCTAACAAAATAAATTTAAAAAGAAGAAAAAAAAACTGTTGACCATCTAATGCTGAATAAAACTTTGTTTTATAGGAAAATGCTTCACGCATGTGTCTTGAGTTCGGCGGAACTGGTGGCGGTAATATAAATATAAAAAGACGCATTCAACCGTCCTCAGTTTTTCTTGCGCGGCGCTAACATGGCGTCCAATGTGCACTTCTTTTCCTTTCTGCTCTTAATTTACGCAGCTAGTCTACAAGCAATTAATGAAATACCCGGTGAAGAAAACTGCGAGACTTTACCATCGGAAATTCACCTGATCAAAGGTTATCCCCTTATTCATTATAACTCTGTATATTTATATCTAAATAAAAATAAAACTGATTAAATTGCGTTTCTAGAGGAGTATGACGAATTGGGCAGATTACAACGAACGTGCAACGGCGAAGTAGCAGTTAATAAATGCGAGGGCGCATGCAACAGCCAGGTACAACCATCAGTTATAACACCGACAGGATTTCTCAAAGTAAATATCGCATATCACTTCAACCCACATAATTCTGACAAACTACAATAAATTTGCAGGAATGTTATTGCTGCCGAGAAAGTTATTTACGCGAGAGGGTTATTACATTAACACATTGTTATGATCCTGATGGAATGCGACTTACTGCAGATAACCAAAAGCAAATGGACATTAAGCTGAAGGAGCCCGCCGAATGCAAGTGTTACAAATGTGGCGATTTTAGTCGCTAATGAGTCAAGCAGATATAAGAATTTTAATAACCGTTGCAGTTTTAATGTTACGTGCTTTCAGTATTTTGTAAAATGCCCAACATAATGATGTCATTAAAATGTATTAATATAACTTTACTTACTATTGATTTATTGGTGTCCTGCCCAACAGATAATTATTATGATTTTGTGTAACTTAAAAAAGAAGTCACTAACCAATGAAATTATTTCGCAAGCAGTAAAATTAAGTATAATATAAAATAATGTCTCAACTCATATTCATACCTATAGACCTTTCAAAAGTCCAATGAATTCAATTGAATTAGTTAATTACTATGTAGCATGTTCTAATCACCAAAAACGAAAATATCTAACGCGTTATAAATTTATAGTCTACTCCTAACACGCAAACAATTTATTCACAACCAAAAAATATTCAAAAACTAAAACAATTTTAAAATCCTTACCTAATCTAGAGGTAAATTAAATCTTTGATGTAATGCTAGACTTGTAAGTCCCTTGATGGTTGCCAGAGAGCCAATAACCGCTTGCGCAAAGTCTTTCATTTCATTGTAACGATGCAATGCTAGCATCTCCTCTTTATTATTCCAACTTTCCGCTTCCAACTTGTGTTTTAACACCTCGTCGGCGGCAATAAGCTCCTCCTTGTACTGGTGTAACTGATCAAAATCGAGCTTGTTAACGTCCTCCTTGAAACGTCGCGACGTACCCACCATAATCGACAACGTGCATCTTGTTTTCCTGCACGCAAAAAACTCTGTTTGGTAACATGCACATAAATAATGGATTTTCATGTTTTGTAGCTGACATTGGAAAACACTAAGTGTTTAAAGAGCCAAGAAGCGCAAGGCGCCAACTGCCTGCTGCGCCGACACGAGACATCTAAGTGCTTAAAAGGGCGCAAACTGTTTACATGTTGTCCATGTTCAAGTTCAGCAAAACTGGATAGGAAATTATTGAAGTAGCATTGGTGCTGACATTATTTTTGTTTATGATACATTACCGTTTGCAAGGGCATGTGTCAATACCAATGAGTTGTTATGAAAAAAAGCTGGAATGGCAAAGGTTTATAAAGCTTAGGCACTTGCTGAATTGACTGGAGTATTAAAGTACACCTTGCAGTGATAACATTATATACATACATGCATCATGTGTCAATTAATTAATCCTGTAAATTTAGGTAACTTATTCACTGCAATAAAAAAATAGTTTAAACTCTCCTAATTATCTTTCCAGTGAATAAAGTCAACTATGCAATACTTTTACTCATTCTTGCTGGAATGTGTTTGGATCCCAAAGTTGTTAAAAGTACTACGTCAACAGATGAATGTCAAGTTACTCCAGTGATCCATGTCTTGCAATATCCAGGATGTGTACCTAAACCTATACCAAGTTTTGCGTGTATAGGCCGTTGTGCATCATACTTGCAGGTAAGAACACTTTCTTTTCAATTCACATGCAATGTAACACAGTATATATTCACTGCTCACCTGTCCAACCGTCCAGGTAACTTCCACTCGTGCACTCAGTCAAAAATGTTTATTTTCCTGCACAGGTGAGCGGCAGCAAAATATGGCAAATGGAGCGTTCGTGTATGTGTTGCCAGGAATCTGGAGAACGGGAAGCATCCGTCTCGTTGTTCTGTCCAAAAGCAAAGCCTGGAGAGAAAAAATTCCGAAAGGTAAGCACGCCACAATACTATCGAGCTGTAAACGGGTGGCAAAGCAATGCAACAACGTACCTTCAAGAACGCTGTCGTTGCCAAGGAGGTTATGCACGACGTATGACTTTGATTACACTGACGAACACCGACTTCAACAAAGCAGGACACCCATCAACTGATATACTAGATCTAAGCATACATGCATCGAGCGCTCGTTACCACCTTCACGCTAATTAAAGATTACTAATAGACACAAATACTTTTTTTTATTTTCGCAAATACACAGAGACGCCATTATCACGGATTGTTAATGGCCGCCGATAAAATGATGTGCATCGTTGCATGACGCAAGCAATGCCGCGAATTTTAAATGTTTGGATTTTGCAGGTGTCCACTAAGGCTCCTTTGGAATGCATGTGTCGTCCTTGCACAGGAGTGGAAGAAAGTGCAGTGATTCCCCAGGAAATTGCAGGATATGCTGACGAAGGACCACTCTCCAATCACTTCTTAAAATCGCACGCCCAATAATTTGTACATATGATTAATGTAAAAAAAAAAACGTGTTCAAGTTCCATTTAATAAACAACTCTCTATTCTGCATTATATATATATATATACATATATGAATTCCCCCGCATTCATAAATTAACAAAGCTGACTGACTGAATAAATGCTCGAGCAGCAAGAGCGTTATCGAATAAACAAATACATTTTGACTTACCTCAATGTCCATAGGCATTCTGCAAATCAATTAATAATCAACCCGAGTTTAAGATCAATAAAACACTCCAGCTTGCTTGATAAGTTTACTTAAAACGCCCCATCCTCATATCATAGATCTTCTGCATAAATTAACGGGGTACCGTAATTATTCGGAATCCTTCCAAACCAGCTAATAGTCTCCAATCATAGAAAAGAAGCCTTCGCTTGTGTTTAGCACCTTTTCATGCACTAACCATCAAAATTAAAACTCCATTCTCAAAGTTCTGTCTTCTCACCCATGTCCCTCTGATGAAATCAATCGGCAATGCCTCAAATTCCTTACTACAAACTGTGTTATAAATGTTGATATTGATCATATCAAGCATGGATCTAAATCAGTGTATCCATTGTATTAGTTTACTTTCAGAATGTTCATATTCCCATTGTGCGGTCAACATGTTTAGCTCGTCAGAGTAGCGTTAAAACGCTGGCAAACAAAACATCGGCGGTAATACGTTGACAAGAACATAATCCGGTTGGATTTAATTATGTACAAGTAATAAAATTGGATAACATAGCAATCTCTGCAAGTACCCGGATTGCTCGCCAATCACTTGCACATTCTTCGTAATTACAAATCCATGAGTTTTGAGTGAATCGCATTTGTTTGCGCACTGAGCAATGGTTTCGGTTACTGCATTCGCTTTTACAATGCCGACCAACTGGAAGTTCATTTTTCACTAATTAGTAGCATTTCTATGTACAATTATACACATTATCCGTCAGAAAAATACTGTATATAAGTTTTCGGTTGTAAGTCTTGTAAGCGCGCGCCTCATAACGACAACACAATAATTAACAAACAACAAAACGAAAAACATATACAATATTCTTGCATTCCAGCAAAACGTGTAAAATCCGGTTCAGGCATCGGTATATCCCGCAGTAGCCATATCGCGGCGTTTTGCAAAGTATTGCCTACGGCAGATCGGGAATTACGAGTAGTTACAAACAAAACTGACTAGCACAGTCGGTCCGCGCACGGGACAAATGTATGGTTTCGTCGAACTAAACATTCTAAACAATCACTTACATGAACATAAGAGTTGCATATAAAAATATAAACATTACTTAGCAATATATAAGGTAATTGAATGGGCGTGAACAAGATTCGTAACGAGGAAACAATCAACACTTGCGAAAGCAATTTACGCCGCAGACGTTGACAAGGGTTGTTCATGGTGGTAGTAGGTTGGTCTTGAGTCGCATAGAATCGTCTTCACACCGTGTTTTCAACAATTTCATTCTTGCTTGCTCTGCCGACGCAGTCACGCAGAATTATCCACAAAACATAACTTACAATAACTTAACAAATATAGGTAGGTGGTAGGGCTAAATCATAATAAACGCTTCTATAACAAATAAAAATAACAAAATAATAATAGAAGTGTTACAATGATTCTTCGATAGAATCCCGCGATACGTTTACAAAAACGCATGTATGCAAAATTACATTCAACAAAAATGGCCTATTACAATGTTCCGTATGTCGCGCAATTACTTGCGGCCCAATAAATAATGGATTTGTAACTAATTTTGCCAAATTAGAACTTAATTTAATCATCACTATCGTTATCATCTATATGAAACTCCCACTCCAGCAGGTATAAAAATCGCTCTGTTGGTACATGATTCCATCATTCATTAGGCCAGCTACATATCGTGACACAAATAAATGAAATCTCTATGTAAGTCGTACACATGTTTCTCTTTGCCTTTAATTTAAATATATATTTCATATATTTATATATTTTGTTATTTAATTAATTTATAATTTTTTGCGGTCCATTTTCAAAGTTGCTATACGAAGAGGTCAGTCACAGGTCACCACACTTTAGGTTCTCGCTCGCGTTGTATTATTTACAGAAGTTCATATCCCAGGCATGTTTTAAATCGATTTGTCGCGCACATTTCAGTTTAGAATGCCGTTTGAATTTCATATTATCTAGGAAGTGTCGCAATCCGGTGTGTGTTGCGGGTCGCAGGTGCCACCGCATACAGTTTTTCACGTAGAGGCGGGCAAACGCAGGCGCCGTCGCTTCGTATTTATATAAAGTATATAATATATAATTAAATAATTTTACCATTTTTGTTTTTGTTAAATATTTGTATATATAAACAATTGTATAAATTTTAACTAGCACAAAGTCACTGTTTTTTATGTTTCTTTTTTTAGTTTTTTTTTGTTTTTGTTTTTTTTTTGTGGTGTTGCTTCATGGGGAAGAGTGTAGGCTATGGGGAGCAGTCCACCACTACGAAACGTCCTGCGTAGATCACTAGATAAACCGTTCTTTAAGGCTGCAGACTAGCGCGCTCTGCGCAATGTGACCTGCAGACGGATAGGCGACGGTTGGTGGTAAGGATGTTGACTTCGCGGCGTTTTCTGAGTTTTGTAGAGTGTCGACGATCAATTCAGTAACTAAGGGTGCGCCAAGCGCAGCATTTGTTAACATTCGGCCGCCCATTCAAGCGGACCGAAGACAATCTGATGCTATTCATCCATCGAAGAGCCAGAATCGTTATCTGACTCGACCTCTTTCAGTTGCGTGAAAAAGCTTGTCAACTGTTTAACAGCAACACCTACACACCAAAACAGTATTAGTTAAATGCAAAACGACAACACATTATAATGCAAACACATATATAGGGAGTTGAGAGAGAATGTCTGGAGAGTACTATCAAACTCCGCTTATAAACACAAGACGGTGTTAGCGAACTCTTCATATTAATCTTGCATCAACCGAACGCTTTCGCGTCACTCTAAGTTCGCGCCTGCTGCCTGGTTATGCAATCATTTCTTATAATAATTAAGGCAAATTAATAGAACAAAAATATATACAAACCTTTACTTTCTTGTGCAAGAGGATCTTCACTTTTTTCCCAATTGAGGAAACTTTCATGTGAAATAATAGCATCTTCATATAACGCATTAAATATTTTCAGCAACAACCCTAAAAACAAATATTGAATTAAATTCATGTGAATATATATGAAAACAGAATTACTAGTTACCTGAGGGATGATTTAAGCTGTTGACTATCCTTTGGATGGCATACAAACACTGTAACTCGTATTGTGCATTACTGTCAATATACTTAGTGAAGACGGGGTAGTAACTATGAAGAATGCTGTCGTGCAACTTATCGTTGACTATCGCGTTCTGGACGTACACAGTGGTCATCACACGTATAAATTCATCTCCGATTACAACATTTGCCTAGAGGAAAAAAATGAAGAGATTGGTCATGAAAACCAGAACAAAACTACGGTAGTTATACTAAAAGCGATATTGATTAAAAACTGTAAGTTAGATATGATATTGAACACAATATTTTTATACTATTGCCACAATATAGGTTACAAACTCAGTATAATATTGCAATATAAAACGCCACAATTAACATCAACAGTAAAAGTGTGGAGCTGGAATTGCTTAAAGCACAAGTGTGAATAAATGGTACTTACGCTAACCCAATTGAATACTTCATCATTCATAGCCTTGGCCTTAACGAAATGATCTAATTTCTTATAAATTTCATCATTAGAAATATTGCTTTGTCTCGCGGGAGGTCCGCCGCCTCCAGTAAGAAACTCGAAACCCTGAAATGTACAAGTAGTTTATGAGAAACAAGTAACTTTATTTCGTAAATCAAGACGTAATTGTACGAAAAAGTACTATCCAACCCGCCTTAAAATGGAAGGTGTTGTCAAACATTTGCATCAACCGAACGTCATTGAAGGTCGCAACTGCTGCCTGGCTATGCCCAAATTACCATAACCACTATTTTCTAAATATAAGTTCTACTTACATTCCTAGTAATAAAATCGTCGACAAATGTAGCGTCCATCCAATCTTTTAACGACAATGCTGACGAACTCCAGATGTTTGTGACCTGATCAGCACCTTGCTCCTTGATTGCCAGCGTGAAGACTGCAGCGAGCAAGAAATGTGCGTGACCCTGCTTCCGCAAACATTCTGAGCACTTATGGAGAGATTTGAGAGGTAGCGCTTTTGTAATAATAGGATTAACTAGAACCAAAACAATAAATTGTAGTAAACAGCGATATAATTATTATTATTGCTTGTAACGGTCAGAAGCGTATCAAATTCCGATTATGAACAAAGACGGTGTTAGAAAACTCTACTCATTAATTTTGTATAAACCGAACGCCTTTACGCCACTGAAGTAAGCAAATACCGCCTGGCTATGCCCATAAAATATTAAAATTATGTACTTACGAAGCAATTGGGCAAAATTAACCCAAATTGTAGGAATATCTACTATGAGGTCATAAGCATAAGAGAAAACTTCCATCCAAGCCTCGCAGAAGCTTTCCAAAGTTACAGTTTGGCGCTGAATAAGGTTGCCGCAAAGGACTCCTACTTTTTCGCGAGCTGTCTGTGATCGTTCCAAAACGATCATAATGCTGCAAGTTATTCATTAGATTAACCCTTCACAATTTAGAAAGCATTAAAAATGTAGAATGGTATGCCACCAAACCCCCATTCACGACGTGAAATTACTCACTCTCATGGTGTTAGCGAATCCATCCATTAATTTTGCACAGATTAAACGCCCGTAATTCGTGAGAATCAAAATACAGGCGGTGATTCTGTGCTAAAAAAAAAAAGATAAACTAAAAAAACGTACCTCTGACTGACAAATTGTGCGTGTTTGTTTGGATTGAACAACCGCAGTTCAGCTTCAACTTCTTCAATCTTCGAACAATCAGTGATGAACTCTTCAACAGTATTTTTGGTTCGTCGCTCGAACTGTTCGGGAGTTAGTTCGTCAAACACTTGCGGTGCTGGCACTTTAGGTTGTTGAGTGGGCGTCGGGGTATTACGTTGGGAGTTGTCACGATCTGAAAGCTGTCCACGGTGCTGCGATCCAGAGCGCGAGTTCCGTCCATCGTACGACTTAAACCCACGCTCCAAACTATTGCCCTTGGAACTGTAAACATCCTTCTGACCATGATAACCACTACGATTGTCCATCTCGTTGGGATCGAGCAATGCAAACTTGTTGTTAGTAACCTGAGGGGCAGGACCCTTGCAGCTGGAGCCGCGCACCCAATTATTAAACGTATTACGAGAACCAAGTGGTTCATCTATGTTTGGCTGAGTTACTCTGAACTTCTCTGGTTGCAGCGTAAACGTTGAATTCTTGGCACGAGACGGTTGTGTCGTCCAGCCATCTTCATTCGGACGACCTCCACGTTTACTGGAGTTGCTAGCGTTACGTTCGTCCTTGCGTTGTACCACAGGTCCCGAATTCATAGCAGCGATCGCCATATGCTCATTGTCTGCTTCCTTCTGAATTTGCTCAATAGTTTTTGGATTGAGGTCTGTGCGACGCGGTACCCAACCGCCAGCACGAAGGTCAATAACGTCCTGGAGCATGAAACGCACACGACTGCTAACTTTACCATTCTTACGATCAACAATACCGCGCATTTGATCAAAGATCTTCGTCAACTCGACACCTTTCATTTCTAGATCCTTGCCAATAGTAGAGAGCAGTTTACAGAGGCACTCGAGCCGTTCTTCGTCTTCATTTTCAATAAGGTTATATAAACATCGCAGCATAATGTTCTGGGTGAGCATTTGTTGTTTAAATAATTCACCTATTAAGAAAGATCAATATTAATACCAAAATAACATACCCCAAATCATATATTCCGAAAGTTTTGGTATCAGCAATATAATTGTCCTCAATGAGAGTCGGTCCACTACTTTCATTTTGGTCATCATTAAAATTTCACTACTATTGAATTCAGAAGGAGAGTATTGTACCAACCTATAAACCGGATGTTACCGACGGATTTCATTCGTATCCTACGGTCATCTTCCTCGAGCAACAACATTAGCTCCTTCTTCTTTTCGGGATCCGTACACGCTGCAATATCAGCAAGGCGCACATTACGGTTGCTCTCTTCACTCGAGTTCTTCTCGAACTCGATTTGACAACGTGTGACAAGGAGTTTACGGAAGTTGACCGCCTCTTTACTTTCAGCGGATACGGGCACCTGGATGAGAGCCAGCTCCCTACACATTAGCGCGTATGCCACCGAAAAATTTGGCTCGTCAACTGCTTTCTCAAACACCAAGTCAATAACGCCCTGCAACCGCTCCGAGGTGTCAATAGGAAGCGTTTTAATTTGGTTCAACAATGTATTGAATTTCTGAGGTGTCAACTTATTCAATACACCACGTACTTTCTTATATAAATCCTACGAAATAGAATTAGTAACTGTAGATTCATTAGCAATTAAACTTACGTCAGTCTTACGGTCGTCGTCAGTCTTGACAACATTCTGATTCTGACGGGCAGGTTTCCAAGCATTTTCGGCTTCATGCAATTTGACGTCTTCTTTGAATGAAATGGAGACACGAATCATGCTGCCCGATTTACCGCTTTTGGTATTCCCGCCGCCTGGTTTGCCTTGTTGGCTACTGCGTTTAGGGGGCTAAAAGTAATTAAAAAATAAGAGCGCAACCAAAAACAAATCCGTCAGAAGTACATAAAACGATTGTCAGATTAATATATCCACACAACATTTCAGTTCACTACTTTCATCGTTTTATTATTTTGGAATATCATCATTTAAAACTTTATACGAAACCAATGCAACTTAAAAGACTTACCAGTCTAGCAGATTGAGTTTTGCCCAGAAAGTTTTGATTGCCGAAGCTAGGAGCGAAATCAGGACGTCCACCCATAGACAAACCTCGACCCATATCAGACATTCTCTGTAAAAAGAAATAACACACAGCAATGCCATTTTCAATCATTTCAGACCCAAAAAACTACTTACCGATCTATCATCACCTGCTGCAATTTCATTATAAATGTTGTCCGGTTTCGTTTTACTCTTAGGATAACTGCGCAGCGCCATTAAAAAATCACGATCGTACGACTTCTTTCCCTCCGGATTATGTGGCGACCATTGGTCTAGAAACATATATATTTATTTGATGGAATGCTTCGCGTGCAACCGCGACAACTTGGTAAAAAAAAGTCAAGTAAATTATAGTAAATACCTTCTTTGTATAACAGCGGTTTAATTTCCGCTTGATCGTTACTATTGGCAGTCTTGACGTTAGCCTCATTCTTCGCCTGCACAAGCTTATCATTCGATAACGCAGCCCTATCTATTTCATCCCGGTTATCTATCGCTGGCGGCGGTGTGAATGGCTTAGGCTGTTCGCGCACAATGTCCGTGACATCAAAACTCCGCGCCTTTGGCTCTGCTTTCACGACCGGAAGCGCATCATTGCTTTCGACCTTCTTAGGAGCCACTGGCGCTTCACAAATGACAGGCGAAAGTGCTGGAGGCGATTGTTGCGGAACCTGTGGCGGTGGAGCTTGTGCCGGCGGAGCTTGTGCCGGTGGAGCTTGTGCCGGCGGAGCCTGCGGAAGCAGAGACTGCGGCGGCGGTTGTGCCACAGGCGTATCATTTGCAGCTGGGGCTGCATCTACGTTAATGCTAAACGCATCCATATCAGTGCCTTCTTTACCAGCACCCTTCATATTTAGCTCCTTCATCTTGTTCGCCTTATTGGACTTGGCAGATGACTGCTGATTCGCTGCTGGAGTCGGCGCTGGTGGTTTGTTATTCTGGCCCGCAGCCTGTTGGCCGCCAGCTTGCTTGGATTGGTCTTTGCCACGCTGTGCTTGTTTAGATTTCCCTGTGAATACCAAAGTGGATAGATAAGTAACAATAATCAATAAGTAATATATTTTTGCTCTTTCTATATTAAAATGTCTTAGTAACAATAATTCCAACTTTGTAACGTAAATTGAAATATAGGATGTTACTAAATTTACTTTCGCATTAACCGCCCGCTGTACTTCCCACCAAAAGGGTAGAACAGCTGTAAAGGTTATGCGAAGTGTTGAACCAAATTACCAAAGCTAACAATCTGTAACTAAGCGACAAACGAGCACAAGTCGCAAGGACGAAACGAAGAGTGGAAGTTATCACATGCTTATACGACCAGACGCAAAACGGGTCACACGATGTCACACGCTTTATCGAATCTGAACAGAATTTCGCAAGAGTACGCAAAATATATTCAGTGGCTCCCACTGCCTAACAGTCAATCAGCTATCAAAGCAAAAAAAAATAGTATGACGTTAGCATTGAAACCCTGATTATATCCCAAACTGATGAATGAACACATTTTAAAAATATGGTCCATAGGAACGCATTACCAAATTGTTAAAATGAGAAATACTACGGGTGATTACATGTTATAAATCGGTACCAATCCCGATAAAGTATAATTCGGTTCAAAAATAAAATATTTACGAAGCACAATAAAAACCAATGGCGTTTATGCATATTTTTAGGAATTCAGAAACGCAAATTTTGTACCTCCCAAGAAACGGAAACAAAAGTATGTGCTACAAAAACGGAACGAAAATAAATGGAATTTGTTTTGTTTAGTTTCAGCCAAGTTCTCACGTACACATGAGCAACGCTTCAAAGCGACCATCAAAAGAATGAATAGTCATATCAAATGTCGTAAATTGTTACTTATTTTAATACTAGCCGAAAATCTACTCCATTTGTAAGTTCAGAAACCCAGTACGCTATCAATTTATAAAAATATAAAAACCAGATTAATTTTACTTCAGTTATGTTGTCAGCAAAATGTGATTATAAATTAGTGACGTTCCCAGGACGCCTTCGAAAAGTCATAAAAAGATGCGCTTTCTTGGCAAGTCGGCAAGAATGTAGACGCTCGCGACGACCAACGCGATTCCCATATGCATGCGAGTCACAAAGCGCCGGCCGGCAACATTTTCGTTACACACAACTTCATCGACTGTGCTTAAAAAAAAATCGAACTAAATACTGAAACGCCATTTGACGGCTTGAAAACGGCCGGATGACTAGCGATGACGTGGTGTTGAGACTGGGTTCAGTCGACGGTGAATAAATGTAATTTCGGCAAGCCTACGAGAGCATTCATGCATCAACCGTTAATTAGTGCTTACATATGCACATACAACACAAATTAAAGCACAATTTGTAAAAAAAAAGTTGCCAAACTTGATAAAAATTAAATCAAGTTGCACAAAGAAAACGTTATGAAACGAAATTTGGTATAGTATTGCAACACATATTAAGTATTAAATTTGAAATGCAAACGTTGTGGGTATTACTCAAAAGACCAGTATGCCGCAAGACAAGGGCACATCACAATAATGACCTAAGCAACGCACGGTTGATCAGTGGTACTAGTTACTCATCAGCCAAAATTGGCAAGACCTGACAACCTGGCAACAAATTATTTGTTCTAATCTACTATACTTCAGTCGAAAACTTGATATCACGATAATGACATAAAAGTCAAATTTTCGTTCAACCAGAGATACAAAATGATATACTAAAATATATGTGCAGACAATCACAAGCAGTATTTTCATTCAATTTGTCCGGTGGTATCGACATGCTGCAAGATTTCGATTTCGCAACAAGGTGAACCGCACACGCACAACTCGCGCAGTGCTTGTTGGGACTTTCTAAATGTGGACCACGAACGTTGCATGCACACAACCGGCAGGTAATATGCGAACTGAATCTATGTGCACGATACCAGCCGCACAATATGTGTGTATGGCTGGCTTGTAACGTAATTCGCCAAAAAAAATGAGACTAAAAAATTCAATCGCGCACCAATTATATAATAATGACTGTTGAGCATGTTGTACTGCACCAAACACGAAACTAGTATACCTGCACTCGTGCATAAATTCTGAGCCAGCTAATCGCATACACCTTGCTTGCATAAACGCCACGTACATTACGCATGCGACTATATACTACTCATCAAACATGCACAACGCCAGAATGGACGTTAATCGTCAAATCCCGACGCGTCACAAAATTATTATTACCCCTATCTAATTGCGGCATGTCCAACCAGAAAACGCTGCGCCTGTGTTTGGAGTTGATGTGGGATTGCACGCTAAGAATAGACGTGACGAAGAAACGTAAATTGCGGGGCGAGTACGCACACGCGGCGCGTTCTCGCGCGGGGCCCTCTTATGTGCACCGTGGCCAAATACAGCAAAAAATAAAAAATAAATAACAACTCTAACACGTCTATTTCTATGTCGCGTATCACTCGCGCACGAATTTAAACTTGCACCGCAGACTAGATCGCACACTGCTTAAAATGCCGGCCTATAGCCCGGCCGGTCCGAGAAAGGTCAGTCTCACAAGTTGCTTTACGAGTAAAATAAACTCGAAACTTTCGAAATGTGGAAAGAATCTAACCGTTAAAACTAAACAAACACACTACGTACTATAATTACACTAAAATAAGTTGATCACTTTCGGTTACTCTTTTTGGTTACGTTAAAACTTCTTGTTACTTGAGTATTTTATACGGCGGAAGGAAAAATGGGGCGCACGGCGCAGAAATGTGCCAGAAGTCGACGACCACGTCGCGTGCGATCCATGTGGTCGCCGCGAGTAGAACTGTGCCTTGTCGGCAGCCATGTTGAGCGGGTGTGGATCGTTGAGTTCCGGCGCTACGAGCGCCACCAGCGCCCACTGCGGGTCCGGTTTTAAATCTCCACATGACATTGTGGAGCGGTGCAAAATGTGCTAGTGGCAAAGTCGAAATCGACTATATCTCACAAGTAGTTCGTGACGTCGCGAGCGGAGATCGTTGTTTTAGGAACCACATTTAGAGATATTATGAAAACTTTGACCTAGCAACAGCGATAACGTGCGTTAGGTATTGAATCTGCGCTTAAAAGTATCTAAATACAACTACATCGTTTGTATTATGTACATTTTGCAAGTAGCATAGACGCCAGCAGAGCCCACCAAGTTTTTATTGAGAATAGTGTAGCTTCACTCTTGTTGATAGTGTACCTGCACGGAAACTAAAAGCATGCGCTAACTTCAATGAAATAAACGCCAAATGATTGGGCATAATCGGTGTGATGAAGGAGATGCATGCGTGTAAATGCTGAGTGTTAATGTGAGTAGAGAAAATTTAAAATGTACGAGAGAACTACTTTTGTACAGAAATTTATTTGGCAACGAAAGTCACACAAAACACCATGATTTCACAAACCAAGGAGCTGGAGTGCGACTCTCCCAGCCGCCAGAAATTCTGCGGGTTACACTGCATGTATTTGTCATAGGTCAAGTGTCACTTGGTCATGTGGTCGTGAGCAAAGCGAGCATGTGAAATAGCAGCAGCATTAAAGTGAACGCAATAAACTCACCGCTATTATCCTGATTAACAGTCGGCTGCGCTGCAACGGCGCTCTCTGTGGGTGCGACGACGCTATCTTTTTTAGCAGGCTGCGGCTGCTGGTGCTTTTTCTCTTCGCGCTGCGCGGTTTGCTGCTGCTGTGGCGGTTGCTGTAGCGGTTGCTGCGCTAGCTGCTGCTCTTTACCGGACACGGCCTTCGCTGGAGGCAGTTCAACGAGCGCCTGCGCTACCGGCGCCTGTTCCTTAGAATTTTCCTCTTTTGGTTTGGCTTCCGAAGGCGGCAAGGATACCTCCTTAGGCGTTGGAGGCACGGTTTCTTTTAGCAGCTCCTTGGGAGGCACACTTTCCTTCTGGCTAGGCACGGACTGCTCACGCTGTTTACGACCCTTCGCCGGACTCTCTCGGTCCTTTGGCTTACCTGGTATCGTCACTTCGGCCGAATTCGAGATCGCCGACACGACGGGAGTCTCTTTGGCAGTATTTGATAGGTTATTAGCCGGAACAAAATCATTTGTTGGCACCTAAAACCAGAAACAAGGATTAATACGGTAACAGTGCCTATTAGTAATTGTAGGCCAAATACTGAACTTTTACACGTCATACCTGTAATTTACTAGATTTAGCTATATCGTTTCTATTATGTACATTTTGAGGAATCTGGTGGTGGAATGGGGCGGGTTGTTGTGGCGGCGGTCCTTGCGCCTGTTGGGCGTTAGTCGCAGCGTCCATCACGTGATGCGTATCATGCACGACCTCATCTTCGACGGGTATAGTGTCTTTGATAATGGCCTGTGCCACCTGCTTAGCGAAGGTAGCTTGCACCTCTTTGACTGCGTTTGGCGGTCCCGGTTGAGGTGTTTGTCGCGCCGACGACTCGCCAGACCTCGGATGTGCATCCTCAAAGTCGGCGATCGGCAACATCGTCGCCGGATCAATAATCGTGATAGCTTTAGGACGAGACTTATTCGACTTCTTCGACATTGGTGCGGACATTGAGGTGGGCGTCATGGCTGGCTGTGGCTGTGGTGCATGTTGCATTCCTTGCGCCACTTGCTGAACTTGAGGCTGTGGTTGTCGCGGCAGCTGATTGTAGTAGAATTGCTGAGGGAACTGTTGCGCTGTAAACATTTGTCCTTGTTGATAGTAGATGTTTGGATGAACAAACGCCGGTCGCTGGGTGTATGGAGCCGGATATTGCATTGTTGGTACGTTCACTACCTGATAGGGCGTCATCGGCAGCGAAGGATGACTCGTGTACATTGCCGGCTGGTTCTAAAACATAACAACATCAACATCAGATCCAAATTGGTGCAGCAAAAAAACACTCACGGGTCTACCGCCGATTAGACGAGTACTGGGCTGTGGTGGGCGAGCAAAGAAATTCTGCCCGCGATGTTGTTGGTACATTTGCATCGTCGGCTGCTGTGGTTGCACGTGCTGCTGTACCTTAAGGTCGGCGTTCGGCGGCGTCGAGGCCTGCGTTGGTGGACCGGTGGGCGCCATGCCTCTCAGCGGCGGCCCTTGATTGGCGATCTGATTTGGGGGCTGTTGTGGTTGTTGGACGTACGCAGGAGGAACATGAAATTCAGCCCCTAAAATATAATGAAGCGTAAATTAGCATAGAGAAAGACAAAACACGACCTGGATGTATGAAACGAACGGAAACGGCACTTACTACCTGGTGCTTGTTGCATTGGAATAAAGCTGATTTACAATTAAGGAATCAATAACCAAAGAAAATGTACACAATCAATAAAAATATGAGAAAAACCCCAAAAATTTATTCGCACCCGCAAAATTCGCAAAGGAGAATAATTAAATTATAGAATAGCATGGCAATTGCAAGCCAACGCTCACTTTTCCTTCAATTTAGGGAACTGCCACAATCACTGATTTAGGCAAAACAATTGGAAAAGAAACATTTTTTACGAAGACTTTATTACTTTGCAGCCTTCTTCGAAGCCAACCAATTGTGTGACTTGAGCGCAAACATAATGGCAATTAAAAAATTAATTAAGTATGAAAACTTTCACATTACTGTATCATGTGTACGGTAATAACAACTTGCACATTAACTTGTGTTCAAGAATGTAGGATCAAATGAAAGTTGAAATAGCAAAGACAAGATTCTTAGGTAAAACGAATTCCGCTAAATGCATCCATTAACAGTACATATTAATATGAAAGTTAATCAGTCGCAACCTAGTACCCTTTAAACTGGTGCATCATTAATAACAATTTTGAAGAGAAGATCCGCTTGGACCGCACGTCATTGACGTGTGCATTTTCGTGGTGCACGCGGGGCGCCCAGCGAAAATCAATAGAACGTGCACTTGTGCGATGACGACGCCGTGCGCGCTTGCAGGAGCGGCCGACACGCTCTGCTGTTGCACCGCCGGCCCCGCGCAGCACCACGGCCCCAAACTGGGTCACATAAATGGGTCGCGCCGGTTTCGCGGTGTAACCTTAACCAGAGGACCCATTGCACACCACTGCATGTGCACGAAACCAACACGCGCAAAATACCACAGATGCACCCGCCGGATCAAGAAGGTATGGAAGCAAATCCAGACCCTAAAGCAGCCACAAAGAACCGCAAGCATAGTACTGCCAAAGGCGTTAGAAAAACAAAAGAACCGCCTTAACGCACCATGGCCATGCTTGCCATCTTCGTGGGTGCCCTGAATGTAATTGCTATTTTCAAGCAGGAGGCGGGCACGCATTTCCGTCATCGGCGACGGTGTGCAATTTGTGCGTGCTCTATAGACATGGAGGAACCAAACCCATGCACAGTGGGTTTTTTCTTCATGTCGCATGAGCGCACATGGCGGCAATTGCCGCGGTTTCTCTACACGACGAGTATTACATCATAGACCGCATTTTTAAGTGTACAAGCACGGCGAGATCACAAGTCGGTGGCGAGGGTGGGAGTCACCTGGGCGTGCAATGCATGCAAGCATATTGGAACGCTCAAACATTACACAACCAAGCTTGGAGCAATGAGAAAAAATTAAGCCAACGAATGGCTGGCTGTGCATAACTCAACAATGAGCATGTTTATGCGCACAAGGCCCCGTTATACGCTATGTTCTCAACACACATCACAGACCAAACTGCACTCAATTACAAGCAACCAACGGCGAACGCAAATATGTATGTTGTATATTCGGTTTTATGGAACAAGACATACATGAGCCGCCTGCAAATTACATTAGTCTTGCGGATTCGCGCAATGCAGGTTGCACTATCGGCCAACTTTGCTCACCCGTCGCGCGGATTGTAATTACAAGGTTGTTACGGCAAATATTTGCAACGCTTCTCAAGGACGTTTGCGCGTCGACTTACGCCGTTAATTCCCGCATTTCCACATATCAAACGCTCGAGTTAATGACAACGCGAAAATGAGAGATGTCCTCACACTCAATCGACGAATACCGGAAGTCATTACGCCGTCGAGCAGTGCTGACAAAAAGTCCTACTCGAAGGACAGTACTGAGATGTTCTAAATTTAAAACCATTTCAATGAACAAATAAAATATTCCGTCGGGTGTGAGTGACTAAGTGAAATTTGAGGGGAATAACCCAGACCAGTCGCAAAACAGCAACAATAACGAATCTACAAGTTGCTCGTTCACATACTAGTTTTACGTTGGTTGCTCCATGACCCGGTAAAAGACTGAATACTTAAAATATTCAAATACACTATACGGAATAAAACCTGCGATGCCGTACGGACGATCCATAGAAATTCCTATCTTTCAGCTGTTCAGCCGGCTGCAATTACATTTTGCGGATTCTATGAAAGATGTATTTAAATTCAAGGTCTAAATGCCTTGTATACCGTACAAACTTGTTTTCTTTTAATTCGGCCAAAAGTTTTCACGGCTGTCAAGAGCAAACCTCGGCCCTGGTCGGCAGGCAATAAACAACCGTCTACCTACCATACACAATGCGCATTTGTGCACAAAGGAGTTCCCCATTTATCCGAAATTCCAGGAATCTACCTAAGCAGGCTGCGCCAGCATAATGCCAGCAGTCGTCGCATGCGGAATGCGCTGAGCTGGATTAACACACGTGCGCGCGCAAACCATGCACTTTCGTGTACTAAGTGCAGACAATAAAGAATTCAATGTGATACTACTTTCAATCCAAAATTTGGTTATATTTAACTGAGAATTTAGATGAACGATTCTGTCAACTGTCATCGGCATCAAACTCTACTGGGTTGCAAATGTCAAGCGAATAAAAATACAGGCGTAACTTACGTTGAGGCTGCAACATCCTAAGGTGCTGCGGCGGTGGTAGTAAACAAATCTCCGGCTTGACGGGGCCGTTCACATATCTCGACACCATTTTGGCGTTTGTTTCCGGAAAATGAGGAAACGAGAGTTAAACTAAAAGGCGCCCTACGCCCGCGACGTGTAGGAAAGCTGACGGATGGTCAAAAACAAACCAACTGTTATCAAACGCGCATCATTGTGGTTGACCGATGTTGCATGCGACTAGTTCTTGCATTTTTCGTGGCTGCTGCCGCCGGAGATGCAACCTCGCGGATGGTGTCTTGGAAATGCGGTGAACGACGACTGCTGGATTCAGTTAGCTCGCGCATTTTGCCTCGGCACACATGCTACACACCACTTAATTATGGAGACGATTCACTCGTGCCCGCACGCGGTGGCGTATTGATTCGTCGGCGAAGGCCCCGTACGCGCTATCGGCAGAGTCTGCAAACCACTCAGCAAGCTGCGGCTGGAATGCGTTCTAAGAGCACGTCTCGGTGCGGCGCAAGTGCCCCTCCGATAAAAATCGATAAGGGCGTTTTAGAAATCACTGTGCAGCGCACTGAGCGTGTGTTGCTGCAGTACGGAACGCACGAGACCAAAACACTCCGAGCACTCTCACAAACACCACCTTACACCAATGCGAGCACGCGCACAGAGACTTATTGCAAGAAGCTGACGTGCGTACGCGTGTAAACTCACGGATTAAACCACCCGATTTAACTAAAATTTCGCTTCCCCTCGGGGTAAAGCGGACATGCAATTAGCGTCGCGGCGACTCGTGACGACGACGTATACAATGTCGTGGTTGGCAGGCAAACTAATTCACTCGCGTCCTGTAATTTTCAGGCTTGGCGATTAAAACGAAACGCGAGTATTCTTCAGCTAAACAGTTGTCATCGCTGTTTGCACCGACAACGCCATTGTATCGACTGGCGGCCGATATGACGTTCGGACGCTGACGAAAACTGCCGACAGGTTGTTTGACGCATGCGCCATACTGCACGCTCATCTCGCGGCGCCGCGCAACGTTGCCGCATATACGATGTGCATGCCAACCGGAAGTTGGCCGCAAGGGCACACATACACTCAGCGCATTTGGATGGAACGCCGGAGTCGCACGCGAGTACGGACTTACGAGCGCCGTAAACTTGCTACCCGTTGCAGGACAACCTGACGCAAAGAGCAATCGAACACGTACTCCAATGAATGCAAACATGTTGGGTATGACTGGTTGGCATTGTGCAATCAGCGTAATGGGTTGACAACACGATGGAATACTACTTTCCCGTAGTTTTTTTTTTTTAACTCGCGTGGCACTTGCTGCCGTGTGCACTGTGTATTATGTAATTAAGGTACAGGGGCATTTGATAGCGATGACAACGTAAAAATTAACGCAACATTGCTCAGCTGAAACGAAATAAATACATAAAACGTAGCACTCTCCCATCAAAATTGGCACGCGCCAGAATGCCACGTGATCCGCGCGCACAGGGCGCAACCCACACCTCCGAGTTGAGGTTAAGTTTGCATTCGCAGAGCGTTCCTGCAGCACCACGCGACGCACGTTTACCTGATTACAATCTTATCCACGACCGGAAGTCGAATGCAGGGATCACCACCGATCCAGCACCATATGGGACCTACAGTGCCGGCGCACTCTCTCCGTTCCGCTCACTTCGCACATTCCGCATAGGGGGGTCGGGAGTTGGTGCGTTTTTATTTCGCGTCACGTCTGTAGTTTCGCGGATACCGCGCGAAACACGCAACCAACACCGAAGACAGGTGAACGTGTACTGGATTGGCCAATGAAAGTCATACGTGACACAATCGGACGGCTCGGCAGCGAGTATGCGGAGCGGTGGCAGCGCACCGTTCGTTAGTAAATCGCAAGCCGCGACTCAGTGCCGGAACTAACAATCAAAAATTATCCATGTGAAAATGGCCCAAAATAAGTGCCATACTAGATATACACAAACGAACAATATATATAATATCTACAACTATTTCTTTTAGCGGTATTAACAGCAGCATGATTGGGGGACAATAACAAACAACACTAAAATTGAATAAACTGTCAACTTGATTGTTTTCGACTTACGTTCCGCCCCTGGCCTTTTTCTAACTGCCCTACGTAAGCAAGTGGGCGAGGGCCCAGTAGCTCACTTTAAATTCCATTGATGTAAAAGTACCTGCGTTCCCCTACACTACTCTTAAAATGCCAAAGTTTTTATCAGTCAGTCCAAGATTTGTCGTTAGGGTTCGAATACCATTTCGCGCACTGCGCGCGCAGCTCTTTGGTGAAGAAAAATGCACGCGGTTCGCCGGCGGCGTGCCGTGGGATTCGCTAAATTTAGGTCAATTGTAAAATATCTAGGAGAGTACAACACGCCGATTGACAGGCAACATTCTCACATCTCGAGCCATCTTGAAGTGCTTTAACTGTGCAAGCAATAATTGCCGTGCACATCTATATAGAGATAATTAAAATGTTAGGTTAGCTATAAGGGCGCATCGAAGGAAAAGGGGCGTAACTGCAGCGCGACAGGAAACGCAAGCTGCAACACAGGCTACGCTTGTTGTGAATGTTTGCTTACTACCTTCGGCCCAGCGGGCTTGTGATTGTCGTGGACGCCCTTCGCGCACATCTGCAGAAAAAGGATACGTTGTTTGTGGCTGAGAGAAGCGCTGCTGCGTCTGTGCCACCACGGGTGGCGCCTGCTTCTGGTTGCCGCTCATGCTGCCGGTGCGCGCTGAAGGAGGCTCGGCTAGCGTCGCTCCTGCGTGTCCTAGCTCCTCACTCACTCAGTGCAGCGGCCGCCCCGAGTCGGTCCCGTGGATGGAATACATATGTTCAATGAAAACACATCACACTTGCACAGAACGGTCGGTGCGCCCGTGTCATAATTTGGACGGTCGGCGTTTACGGTGCCGTGTGTCGGGCGCGCGGCGAGCGCACGCGGATGAATATACGAGCCGTTGTCCTCAGCGACGCTTTTTTGGTTCACGATGCGCGGAATGGAAATAAAAAATAATCCTTTAGCGCGTGTATGCACAAGCAACCACTTTGAACTCAAAGGTTAAGATGTGTTCCCAAGATGGCCGATTTGGTTAACCCAAAAACATGTTTCGTGTCGCTCGCCGCTACACTGCGCGATCGGACACGGCACTTTCGGCGCTACAGCGGCTGCAGCCTCTGCTCTCGCGTCGCGACAATTAACACAATGTCAATCAGTAAACGCTTAAATTAAAATTAATAATTTATTAAAAATGACACGCGGCTTTCACGTTGCTACTTATGCACGACTGTCGGCAATACATCGAACTAGCCGAATGCTAAGGGCAATGTTGTCAAACCTCATCAACATATCGGCTATTCCCGACTTGGACATCACCGTTCATGTTCAAAAAATTACAGACTTACAATGATAAAAGTTGTTTACTTATGAAGTATATCGGAGATATATTACGAGTAATTCTTCATATTTCTCAATTCCAAAAATGCTTGATATCTTGATTTTCCGTTTACAGTTTTTAAATCTATGCCGTTTTCATGTTAATGAAGTTGTCACCTCGGCCTTTGAGAAAAAAGTCCGGCAAAATCATTCAAAGTCAGACTTTGTTGGGTTAGGTGGTGTTCGGGAACAGATATTTTTCGGCCGAAGCAAAATTGTATTCTTCTGGACGTAATTGATAACATCTTAGCTTGAATATATAATTAATTAGCTCTTTACTTTACAGAATGACAATGGAGCCGATGAATTTGGGCAGTCCACCATCTTCTCCAGCATCACCAAACCCTAACTTCTTACCCGCTTATTTAATGGGCGAAACGCAGCAAATATCATCGCCAGGAAATCCAGCCACCTCCCCAGGGCGCAATAAAACGCCCTTGATGATGAAGTCCGCCGCACAACTGCAATACTCCAACAACATGCGCCAGAAATTGCTCTTCAATCAATCCAGCCTCTCTGATTTCAACTCCTCAGTTGCAAGTCCATTTGGAAGTCCAGCAGTTGAAAAATCAGGCCCACCAAAAACTGGTCTATTTGATGTAGCAGAAAAGCCCAATACTCCTGTTCTCAGCAGTACAATGAGACACCCTACATCAAATGATCCACCAATTTTTGGCATGAATGAAAGCACAATGTTTGACTCAATTGATGTCAGTTTTCGACAAAGTAGTGGACCACAGATGCAGTTTGCAAATGAAAGTATTCAGAACATTAACGCCTACAGTAGTCCACTGAGTTCTGAAAATATGTCAATGAACATGAATCAAATGCATGCAAGGCCTATAAACCACATCAACACACTTTGGGTGACAGTCTTTGGGTTTGTACCAACTAGTACTAGTTTAATAATTGCACAAATGTCCAATTGTGGAACTATTCAAGAGAAGCAATATCCCTCACAAGGAAATTGGATTCATTTAAAATACAGTTCTGTACAAGAAGTTGCTAAAGCTTTGTTGCTCAATGGGAAATTAATTTCCAATAGTATCATGATCGGCGTCATGCCTTATTATAATAAATGCGATATGGATAAGGAGAACAATATGTCGGGGGCGCAGTATACTTCGCCGATAAGAGCGAGATCGTTACGCGCATCAAGAGTGCCACAGGTGAATTCCAACACAGTGGTATCACCACAAAATGTCCCGCAGAAACAAACAGGGCTGGTGACGAAAGCAATGGAATATGTTTTTGGCTGGTGATAGCGGCTACTGTTTACAATTGTTATAGTATGCTTCAGTGGAGTTTCATTTTTTATTGTTATTTATAGTCATGTCAATTAATTGATCACTGCTCATGTAAAACTTGTTTAAGGTTTAATGGAAATTATCGTAATTATCTCCTAAATGGTTGTACCAATCGAAATAGTGACTGTTTGTGATTTTTTATATTGCAAATATACTTTACTTTTGTAAAATCGTGGTGTTTTCCTCCGCATGAAATTGTACGTTGCTTCCGGAGAATGGCACTGGTTTGCTGTCGCAGATTGTCGTTAAGTGAAAATTCACAGGCGACGATTGTATATAACAATGAATCATTAAAGTTTTGTGTACTTTACGATCGCTTTGTGTTGGGATTAACGCTTGCTGCAAGCAGGTTTCAAGTTAACTTGCTCAAATTTGTGTATATTATGGCGCCAATAATACTCAAATTAGTATCAAAGGCCGTAGTAATCTCAAACCCTTCGACATTTTGAACAAATGGTTTATGGAAGACAAACTAATTTGACCTAGACTTCTGTTTACGCATAATACAAGTTGCTATAAATCACGGTGTAACGTAAATAATGAAGCAATAAATCCAAGACTTCAAAATAAGTGATTTAGAATTTAGAAAACCGAATATTATCAAGCTAATCATTAAGCAATTTATTACTATACCTGTTCAGCCCAACCATATCATATGTTAGTTAACTAAATTTCACTGCATTTATTCCACTTTAAACCTCAATCTAATATTCAAGGAATAATAATCTTCATCACTAGGTTAATTCATAATTTTCTCTATCACCAACAAAGATTTTTCGTTAAATCGCTCCAAACATTATTCAGACTCCAGTGTCAATTCAGGCACGGGAACAAAATAGCATAACCTTCTTCCCTTTTCATATATTAAGATCGTAAACAGAGTCGCGATATTAAACGTGATGAAATAGTTTATGCTCTGATGCTGTTATTAATAATAGATTATTATGATGTTCTAAAATTTGAAAATAAATCCAGCCACTCAATTTGTCCACTAAATAACAGTCAACAATATTTCAAAATATATAGTACTAAAAACTTATCATTTGATGCAAGTCTATGTAAGCACATAATCGTAAATAGAAGAAAAATCATCTAGCATAATATAAACAGCATCATCAGCCTGTTATTTCGGGCTCTCAATCTTCGGCATGGACAACTCAACCATCTTCGGATATTTGGTGTGTTTCTTGTCCAACTCTGATTGGGACCAGAGAATTAACTTCAGGAGTGTTGAGATTTTTGGCATGGTGCATTCTTGATGCTCCATACGTAATATTGCTGCATTGACTTCACTTGCAATTTTCTGTCTGTGTGCTGGCTGAAGAAGATCCCCAAAGGGACTGGATAAAGGTTCTTCAAATGCAAGTAAAGCAACTGTACGTTCCAACTCTTCAAGAACTGCTGGATCTGCTTCACCAGCTTCACTAAGGTGTGACTGCGCAAAGGATAAGGCTTCCTCAACTCTATTATTCCTGATTAATTCAATAAGATGTAGTTGTTGCAGGTGAAAATACAGATAGCGGTCGTTGTCAAGAAGTTCTGGGTGCAGTTGGTTGATAAATGCTGTGGCTTCCTGTACTCTGCCATTGATGATTGAATCACGGATGCGGATTCTATCATCAAGTGAGTTCAGTTCTATTGTAGGGCCAACCCCTGATTCTTGCTGAAATTTTTCTGCAGCTTCCTTGAATCCTTCTAAATAAGGCAAGTAAATGTCCATATTAATAATTGCAGGAACACAGATTGTCCTACAGTCATGTTTGTACCTGTGACAAGATAATTCATGATGAGTTTGTTCATGCTCAATCTACTCATATCTTTGCTATGCAGCATTTGTATCCAGTCTTCCTTCGTTGGGAGCACTTCTAATTTATCCGAAGTAGTCATTATTTTGATTGATTATATGTAAATTCGACAGTTTCAGCAAACGCACATTACAAGTACGACAAGTACATTACAGCTGGATATGCCGTAAAAAAAATAGTGTTGTGACACATGACAAGCAAAAGTTGGATACTAATGGCGATTGGCCGTTAGGGGCGCATAAGTAGCAGTCGGTTAAGTTTTTTTGACGTTCGACAGCGCAACATTAGATGTCGCCAACAAGCCAACAAAGAACTTGAATACGAGAAAAACAAATTTGCGATTGCGGGGAGGGTAAAATGGATTTAAAGTAACGTTGATTCGAATAACTTGCATTTATTTACCAATGAAAAGCACATATTATTGCCATTTCTTATCTCGATTTGTGCAGAAATTATATTCTTTAAGAGTGTGCCAAAGCAACATACGAAATCCTTCCAGTTTTTCGTCCACGCACAGGTATGTACAGTACATAATACAACTTCAAGTGAATAAAAAATAAATAATAACTATATACAAACATAATGTATCATTTACAATCGTAACAAGTACCAACATTTAACATTTCTCCAGAAATCAGTTCCTACAATAAAGTAGATCCAACAAGCCATCTTCATTCATCATCTTTTACTATGCCATTTCTAAGAAAACAAATAGTATTCTGACTCATCTGATTTACATATCATTCCTTCAGACATTTTACAAGAGTTGTAATTTTTACACAATTTTACAATATTAATAATATATTGAATCAATAAAGTCTTTCTCTTTCTTCCCTTCCCTTGCATCGTAGTCGTAAGCTAATTAAGTATCCCAGCTAGCTTCACTATTAATTCAAAGATCCTTACATGTAATTTAAGTAAAT
>JAODGC010000003.1:253593-266090 GCA_027574925.1 Ecitoglossa quadriceps | reverse complement strand
AATTTAAGTAAATCTCACTAAACGTTTACGTTGCTGCCGGCGAGGGCATGATGAAGCGGCTGTGGGTGTTGCTGTTGATCCTCCAACATAACTTTGGACTGCTCCGGCAGTGTCGCCGATTGTGGCAGCGACGGGCCATTGCTATTACCGAGCCATTGTCACAACGTTTGGTATTCGTGCAGCAGGCCACATCTGGCCGCCTCCGACGTATGATACATCGGTTGTATGATGTTGGTAGCCGCCAGCGTTGGATAGGTGTTGACGGGTACCTGGGTTGGCATGCCGACGCTCAAAGACGCAGGCGCATAATGTGCGCCACCGCCCCCTCCAACAACGCCAGTAGTTGCAGAAATGTTCGCTTTGGTTGCCGCCTCCGACTCGCTATCTGATCCACTCGAATCTAGATGTGCTCTATCTCCACCGCCTTGAGTTCTGTAAAATAACATTGGAAATTTAGAAATAAAAGAATGTGTACAATTTTAATAATGGACAAATTTACAGACACGCAAACAAGATCTGTAGAAGATGATATCACTCTTCATGAGTGTTAAAGATGGAGATGAACAGATAAAAACGTAAAGGATCTGGTGAAAAATGACACTGAATGAACCCACCTCTTGAAACGCGTGAATTTAAAGCCCGAAAACTCTGCACTCGTGTAAAGCGGATCTATGGGTGGTTGCTAAAGCTGGCGGACCAAGGTCCTTTTTATCTGCCCGCTCTTGGGTTTTCTCTAGCAGCAAACTACAGAGCCGCTGAGCCGCGAGGAAGCCATCGGGGCGCATCCACTCTCGCGAACGTCGTCGACGCACGGACGTTTACCGCGTATCGGATTACGCATTGCAGCCCGCAGGTGTAACCTGATATGACAAGCACCGTGGACCGACGCGAAGGAACCCACCGATGGCGAAGGAGCGAAGAATGCGCGCTGAGAGCATAGACAAGGAGGAAAGGACTGCCGAGTGCGTTTCCCATCAGCTGCATGTACATCAACGCAAAGCGTGCATATTATATTTGTTGCTGCCAGATTCGGGATGTGGGTGGTTTCGGGGAACATCATGTAGATAAAACAAAAGCGCGAATTGCTGGATGCGGGATAAGGAGTGAATGGCTCCGGTGTAGGTGGTCTGCGCTTAATAAACAAGTGAGGTGGGATTAATGATGATTAAAACATCTTCACGTAGGAACGGCTAGATATGATGAAATTAGCTTTGCCCCTTGCATGTTTGCCAGTTAATAAATTTAGCATTTTAAAACTACACCAGGTTGACGTCTGTGAAGTGGAAAGAGGTCCGCAACCGCCAGTTCTGTTTGCGCAGTATGCGTAATATTTGACGAAGGGCGTGCGCGTGAGTGGAAGCCGCTGTCGACATCGCCGCTGATGATGAGAAGCGATGCGGAGCGATGGAAAAAGGATGAGGAGCCGGAAAGCGCTCGTTTTGTTTGAACAGACACTGTTGTTTTCGGGGGCTGCGGCAGTGCGCAGCGACTGGGTGGTAATCTGACACCGGCGGGGTGCAAAACCTCGTTAGCTGCGTACGCAACCGCAGGCGGCAGAACCGCATTTGGCATTTAATCAAGCCACTAATTGAACGTCGCTCTGCATCGCAACCATTGCCATTACCATCTCTAAACAGAATTTTACTCCCTAATCGAACAAACAACAACACCACCCAACTACGTAAAGACCAAGCAAAAACCATTCCATTTAAACACACATTACTAATAATAACAAAAAAAGAATGCACCAGTTCCAAGTTTCAATTCAGATCTAATTAATTAGTTATTGTCTAGCATTCTACACGTAGTTGTTCGGTAACGAGTGGTGTAGTAGAGACATGGAGGAAAACTACTGTCGGATCCCATTACCGCCACAAGACCGATCTCTCCCATCAATACATAAAAACGACAAAATCAATTCTTATTTTTGCTAGAGGTTTTATCCTATGCCATCAAGACTGGCATCCTGTGCAGCGCATTTATAACCGAATTTCGGCATTATCTTGCATCTTCATCAACGCACATAAAAGGTACATCGAAGAACCTCACTGAAGGAGATGCGTGCGCGACGGGTCGAAACGGAACGACCTTGATTTCACGCACACTTAAAATTAAATTACAATTTTAAGTATCTAGTAAACCAACATCTCAGACAAATAGTATCAAGAAGAAATAAACAAAGAACATGGATTGATTGATATAGCAATGAGATGGGTTTTTATACAACCGACGTAAAGGTTCTCCTTAATTTAATTGTTTTTAACCTTTTTTTAGACCACTAAACAAATACCAAATTGCCTCCTCGACATCCAATTCTGTTTCTGCCTGCTGTAGTAGCATGAATCATTTTGACTTTCTTCTTCTTCTTCTTCTTCACATTGTGTCGTTTTTTGGTGTTTGTCGGTGTTTCGGCAAGTCTTGCCAAGCAAGTGGTTGCCAGATGTGTTTGTCTACCACCCTTCTCCACAACTTCTTCAAGAAGCATTGTAATATTTGCAATGTACAGATGTACAGTGACCTAACTAAATATACCAACATCAAATGAGTGCCCAAGTCTACTCAACTCCAAAAAGCTCATAAAATCTTGAACATATTCAAAATAATCGCTACAACTCAGTATGTGCTTCATGGCAAAGCACAAAATAAGTAAATTTGCACCTTTATTTTGTTTTATCTTATCTGTTTCATTGCCCCTCATTTGTCTAAATTTACATGCACAAAGCGATCGCAAAAGGGCAAGTAGTTAACGGCGTTTTCACGCGTCAATTTATGCACTGCCTCCGCCTCGGGGGTCGTAAATCATTCGGAAACGAGCGTGCGCACCGCCAAACACAGCCACTGCGTGCGCGTTCTTCCACTCTTGCACCTTCCGCAGACGCACCATGAAAAGCCACGAAGATGGAGGCGTTAAGCACGGTGATTATCGGCGGCAACGAGCCGGGCTAATTGATTGCAACGCCGCAATTATGCCAAATTCATTTTTGATGAGCGCGACCGCATCGACAAGGTGCGAAGTCTCAGCCTGAATTCAAAGCACCTTCATCGACCCAAAACGTATAGAAACTTGTTGCTGAATTAAACTCGAAGTAAATTTCCATTTTCTATCCATAACTTGCAAGCAACTATTAAGCCCGCATACCGGCTTGCTATTTAAGTATTAATTCAACGTCGTGTTCATGTTGACTTCGTTTATTTCACGCGAGGCGTGGACGTGCTAAGAATTTATGATTGCATTCAACGTCGGAAATATGCAAGACGACTTAGCAGTGGCTAAGAGACTTGAATTGTGGCGCATTTTCGACGCTGTGAATTGTTCAGTTATTATGAAAGCGTCGTAATTTTAAGTGCTTACTGAAAGTGCCCTGGTTTCGGGTTGCTGCCATGCCAAAAACTCAAGAAGTCGCGAACGAAATGAATTAACTTTATTGTTGATCATGTTTCAAACGTGTCAGTCGAAATTGAATTTCACACAATTTTGCGGAATGTTTACCATTGCCCAATAGGCGCGATAAAAACATCATCTCAAAGAAATTCACGCCTTGTACGATTTATTGATATCCAATTAAATATAATAGCAAGTAAATCTGCAGGTAGAAGAGAGAATTGAATTAAGAATTCGTTGCATACGATGGAAATAATTAAGTAAGCCGAACGTATGTTTGATGCAGGAATAGTTGTGGGATCTATTTTAGTGCTTACGTTCAAATTTCCCTCTGGAACAAACCGGCCATCGGTTACATGAGCTGGAACATGAGAATAGCCGACCGTGCGCGCGGCGGCGGCGGCGGCACTATTTTCGACTTCCGCCACTCGATACCAAAACATCGTACGAATGTTGCCGGGAATGATCTATTCGTAATTGTGCTTCAATTACACCCAATTACATTTGCATCGTACAGAATAATAAGATAAATCCTTGCCAAATAGACATTTTGACTGTCGGTAAGGTAGAACACTACACACCATACTTGAATAACCTAATATATTAATAATTATACTGGAATTTCCAAATTTAAATAAAGATTAGCTTTGAAACCTCGCTGCTATGAACAAGAAAAGTTCTAGTTTTCACTGCTCTCTGAACCATTCAAATAAATAATAAGTATTAAATTTGACTGTCAAGTAGTAGATTCCTCTCGTAGCCTAAATTTAAATCTAGACGAGATTTATCTCCAATAAAATTGCTTCAAAGATGCATGAAACATAAAATCTTCCCGAAAAAGCCAATCTCAGTGATTTTCCTAATCTCCCACATCTTGTGTCCGCGTGCTTCGCTTGGAATATTCTTGATTACTTAAACTATGAAGGAATTCACTATCGTAGCTGAATTTAATTCCCCTGCAGACGTGAAAAACGCCGGAAAAACATAAAACTGAAGAGATCATGTGCATTTAGTCGTTTAAATGCCTAAAATACAAATAAAAATCTCTACCCTCCCGACTTGATCCTTTACGACCAAACCATCTCATTTACGACTTGCATTAATTGCCCAGACACTTTTGATAACTAAAATGGGTTGAAAAAGTCTTGTTGCCTTGTTAACACTTTCAACTGCTTAAAATAGTAGCGCAGCAACAAAGGTTGCAACACTTTATCGAAAGGTAATAAAACTACCCTACATTTATTTCCACTTGCAAGTCTTTCCACACTAAAAAAGTAGCAGACATTTCGACGTTTTAATGATCGCTTCAGGAAGCTGTTCTTTTAAGGGGCCCGCACAGTTTATGACTTTCTATTGCATCACCACTTATTACTCACGCGCTCATCCTGTTAAAGATGTATAAATAGGCCGTAATTATGATTGTGCTAGGTGGAGGCTTGTCAGACATTTTGCATGGAGTGCACATTGCTGAGGAGAGTAGGAAAATGTGCGATGGTTAGGCGTATTGTGATTAATTGCAGCAATGCGCACATTTTGAATGGCGGCAAAACGCGATGACAAGCTGGGGCGGTTGTGCAATCGGTGAAAATTAGCACTGGTTATTTACGGCATGTGCTTAACTGCCACATGGATGATGTACATCCGCATTTTGTTGATAAAATACATTCCGAAGCGTTACCCAAGCCGAAAAGTAAATTCATGTGCAAGAAAAAATTTCTAGAAAGAAAAATCTCCAGAAAACCACAACCTGTTCAATTGAAGTTACTATCAAATACACCATGACCCAAGGTCCCTTCTATTATCCTACCACCAATATATTGACTCCCCAATAATCATAGATTTTTTCTGGTCTTGAGGAGCTTCCTCTTCACTTTTTCTCCAATGCAGTTCAAATGACTTATCGAAAATATTTGTTTCCAACGTGTTCTCATTTCGGTTTAGAATTCCAACGAGGTTGCCCCGCTGCTCCCGAAATAGAAGCCTGACTCACGTTACATTGCCGCTCGTGCCTCTGCGACCGCCGCCTCAGCCGCCATCGGCTCGCTTTCGACGCAATGCGATACGCGCACGGCCAGAAACCTTATAGCGGCGGCCAAAAAATATTTCGACACGAGCCGAAAACTTACAACCCACCGACTAACACGCTTAGCTTATATACTGTGCTGAAAATATAAGCCGCACAAGGAACATCCGTCTGGCGAGATGTGTTTACGACGTGCAGTGGATACAATCAGGATATAAATAAACCAGCAACACTTAGATTTGAATGTATAGAGAATAGGTCCATTCTAGAGAGAAAGTTAGGAAGGAAGGAATTGGAATTCAGAAGATTGAACTTCTTGTGTCCATCAAACTCAACAAAGAAGTCGCAATCTACTTACGAATCCTTATGTTCTGCAGCTCTGTCCCTCTGGCGTCTGTTTTTAAACCAATTTGACACTTGGGTCGTTGTGAGGCCGGTTGCTTCCGCCAGTTCACGCTTTTCTCGTGGACTTGGATAAGGATTGTGCGTATACCAATCGCGTAGTACCGTCCGGGATTTCTCCTTGAAGCAATAGGATGTCTCCTCGCCATCCCAGATCGTCCTGGGCAGTGGGAATTTTCGACGGACGCGGTATTTACCAACAGCACCCAAAGGCCGACCTAAATCACAATAAAAAAAAAACAATAAAATTAAGTCCCTCAAAATCATAGCTAGTATAGCTACTTCAGCGTTACAAACGTTTGAGTTGCAATCAATTACCTCGGAGTCTTTCTGCTTCAACATAATGAGCTTTTAGCCATAGAGCTTGCAGTTTGGCGTGATTGTGTGTGCTGAAAGTGTGATTCTCAAGGATCCTGTAGAGCTCCTTGAAGTTGCCTCGATGGAAGGCAACGATTGCTTTGGCTTTCAGGACTGATTCATTGTTATGCAACTTGTCACAAGCTGGTAGCGACCAAAGGAATCTGCCTAGTCTTTCAACATTGCCTGCTTGTTGCAAAACCTGTCAAAACAAAGAAATATTTTAATGAAATATCAATTTCGTCAATAAAAAAAAATGTTGTGGTAACTTATTGACTTGTCAGCTCAATTCAACAAATTTATGCTGTAATAAAGTAATATTCGAATGAATGACATTCATTTACGTCCTACTTTTGAGGTTATTATTCTTGTTCTCAAAAAAAAAACTGCTGTTGTAGCTTGATATGCCCAGTACTTCCTTGATTTATTTATGCAGCTGCAACGTCCACTTATTCTAATTTGCCATTAAGTTTGTTTGTTATCGCTAAACCAAATTAATCGCCATTTGTCAACGCGCATAATCCACGTATCTCCATGGCGTCGTAACATAATCTTCGTTAATTCGACGTATCGCTTACAACGCGCCTCGCCAAACAGAGGTGTCACAGTGTCGGTGCAAATTAAATTTAATCTAAAAACATAATTGTCCACAGTAAGCTGACATACCAAGAGCTGCAAAATGGCGACGTCGGCTAAAATTATGTGGGGGCGTTAATAAAAGCGATTCGTTCATAAAAACCTGGGTCCCGCATGTTAATCCCTGCCAACTTGCTGGATAAACAGAAGTGCTGATAACATTAGAAACGTGTCTGAATGTAATCCTATTAAAACCACAATTGGTTCGTGGCATATGAAAAATGTTTGGCTAATTGCAAAAGATCTGCTGTGTACTGTATCTCATCAATAATTTTGGACCATGCAAGCAGTTTAGGTTGCTGTGTGTTGAGCTTTTAAGCACACGTGATGTGTTCAGCTGAGTTCTGTTGGGAACGAGCACGAAATGAACGAAAATAATGAATGATGAATAAGAAAAACACCATAAACGTATCGGGTTACAACCGGCACACATTACTAAACCTTTCTGGGCGGTTCACAACGTGGTTTACTTGTTTTTCTTTTTGTTATTCTTCTAAAACGAATGCGCTCTCTGCAGGACTCCAAGGCCCAACTTTTCACGGCTCAACATTTGTGGGAGACGAGAACAGAAGTCTCCAAATGGAACACATTTCAAACAAGTGCACGCGATGAACGTTCATCTTCAGCAAGTTGGAACATCCTCATCAACACCATCAATCAAGTAATCACTAATTATTTACATGTGTTCTCCTCGTTTGCCTCCTCAATGGCGAAACGGACAAAACAGTTGTGCTGCATTGTTTTTCAGTTCAGACCTCAATCAAATTTGACGAATGAAGTCAATGCAGATTGTGCATTAAATGCATTTGATGTTTTTCACAATAATCAGCACCCGTTTGGCCGCCAGCCAACGTGATCACACATCAGATGCGATTCTCACACACGAATGTACCAGCCAGGAGCAAATCATCATGCCAGCTAGACCGATTGCAGGCAGTTGCAAAGAGTGCAGTGAACATTCAGTCTAGTCTGTAATGAGCACCAACTCAAAACAAGTGAGTAAATTGTATGAATTCACTAACCATGTGTGCGAATGTGCCAAATCTCCAATTCATTGCAAACGCAAACACGGAACGAAATTAATGTCCATGATAGAAGTAGTCTAATTACATTAATTTAAACTCACACAAACACCAAGTTTACATGAAAACGTTGGGCTTCCATATTGTTTGGATGGATATAAATAGTATAGGCAACTTAGTCTACGTCAAAATTGAGCAGAAATTAATAGATATGATTTTAACAGAATGCTGTAAGAGTTAATTAATAACCACACACAAATACCTACAGTTCGTGCCAACGATGATTGCATGTGTCGCTTGGCGACACCATCAATAAAATCCAATGATTGACAGCCACATTTGGCTGCAAATGCATTGCATAACATCTTGCATGTCATATTTAAAATAAAATCCTACCTAATACTTAAAACTATTTCAATGACAATCCCACAAAGCCCCGCAGAAATCCAGTCATAGAATGTCCAACTATAACAAACATTCGATTAGATCCATTCGAGCAAGACGAAAAACAACGATTGTTGATAATTTTCGTCTTCTCGCCATTCTAACCGCCTCAACAATAACAAAGATTATTAAACACTCTGCGACTAATCTTCGCATTGAAGATTACTTTATTATCATAAACAGTGATTAATATCTCGGCACACAATCAAGCCCATAGTTGTGAGAAACAAATATTTCCATTAATGAAGCTTAATCCAGGAAACGACAGCAAAGGCATTCTTGGTGAATTTGATTACGAACGCATTGAGATTAAGAATGAACCATTTTGTTTGGTGTTTTAGCGAGATTTGGTAGAATCTTGCATTGCTTGTGAATCATGTGAATGTTTGTAATTTGCGATTGTGATGAATGTAATGATCTTGTTTGGAATATTAAGAGATTAAACAAGTTAATGAGAAATTGCCAGGGAAGAGAAGAAATGCGCATACGCGGATTAATAAGTTTAATGTTTGAATAAAGCATGAAATGTAGGGTTTTGTCGAAAAGCATGTAGTACATAAATGAGCAATCTTAATTTAGATTGCAGATTGAAATGTTTACAATCCTTAATGTAATTCCATTCGAATAATAGGAAATGTGTGGTAGAACGTTATTTTAATCAAGATATTTCGATTGTTTTTGTAATTTTTCATTTTCATGGAACGTGACTGCTTTCAATTTATACTTGCTTACCGACGGATATCGTTAAGCACCAGAAAAATATTTCAAATCCTAATAAACATCATAAACCTCCTTCCAATAATATTTCTGATTAATTCCCCATTGATTGAAAGCATTTTTCACTCTGAAAAGACTGAGGTCCATGTAACTTCCTACCCATTAACTGTAACTGTTCTCCCACAGGCCCAAGCTGTTTTCGCAGATTATTTTTCGTACATACCTCGCAAACACATGCCACTTGTTCTTGAGTAAATCCAAAACTGGGTAGAGGACTGTGCCGTGGCGGCGGGCTGTACGGCGGCGTTGCGCCCGTCCCAGGATTCGTGAACCCCAGCCCAGCCGACAGCATGTTCCAATTGTAATCCACCACTGTCGCGAATTGTCAATCTCCGCGATAAACCCACCTATCTGCATGCGGTCAGCCCAATGTTGAGCAGGAACCTCTTCCAACTACCAGATAACCTCGGCACTTAAACTCCAAGATGTAACACTTTCTGCAGATTGTTTTAAACACTTCTCGGTCCTTCTTTCAGTCAAAATGATTCTGACACCGAGTTAAGACGCCAGAAAACGCTCAATGTACACTGTTCTCGTTGCGACGCACAGCGCGCGACGTCCCCGACCAGACTGCTCTTGGATACTGAATTCTCGCGCGTCGACTCTACCGCTTGCTGAGCTGGTCAGAGATAGAAATCTGGACGCATGGACCACACTGCACTCCGGCTAGGAACACCACACGTCCATACACTCGGCAAGTTGGACTTACTGGTACTATGCTTCTACACTACGCACGTGAGCGTTGAATAGTTCCTACTTTATTTTACTCATTTTCTAACTGGACCCTACAAGTTCCAACTCGGTGTGGACAAGGTGTAGTGCGCACGGCTCGAGTTGGTTGTTGGTTCTGCACGTTGGGAGTCCAGCACCGGTAACTTTATCGGAGGGAGCTGATGGCTGGGCGTGCATTGCGCACTTCAGAGGCGGGTAGCGAGGCGAAATGCTAGCGGATTGGTCGGAGAGTTGAATCAACGAAGCGGAGAGAGATACCAGCGATGTAATTTATTGTGGATGTGGGCAATTGTAGAAAATACTCTAATACCATTTAGGCACACTACTATATACTATATTTGCAGTAGGAAAGGAGGTATAATACGAAGAGAATATTAAAGCTCAGAAAAGGAGACGTAGAATTGATGGCAAAGGGAAACAATTATGGTTAGATCAAATCAATACAGTCCAAAACTTTATTTTCTATTTGAAGTGGAGTCAGAATCAGTTTCCGGACGTATTATTTACAATTTACATGTTTAAATCATTGCTTTTACTGAAAAAACCTGGAATATTTTATACCAGTGATAAAACGCTAAAGAAGTTGCCTATATTACAATAGAAATGAGCTTTCAAAATAATTGTTATCGAAAATAACAAATTCTCTGTCATTTTCCATACTATCATCAATATATCTTCTTTATTTCCTTTATTCATCATTTCCTCATCATATTTCACTATGATAGTTTCATCTCCATCTAATTTTAAATTAGTTTCTACTACACAGACCCTCCTTCTATTCCTTTCTAAATCCAATGCAGTTTGCGTTCGTTTGGAAAAGATAAACGACCCACTAACTAGAGCATTGTCTGCTGGGTAATAAGTCAACAATGGGCAGACAAAAGGAGGCGACCCCAGTAAACGCCCAGTAGCTGGAAGATGCGCCCAACACAGCCCCTCAGCGACATAAACGGTTATTGCTCTTGTTTTGTTTGCACTTGGTTTTGTTAGATTCCAGAATTTTCCACAATTTCAGCACTTTACACTTACAATACCAGCAATTTCCCACATTGCAATGATATGTAGAAAATAGGTAGCAATGTAAAGTCAATTGAATACCATTATTGTTGCTATTGTTTGTGGAAGTGGTTGTAGGTTCGGGGTAAAAGAAGCACAGTCATCAGTTGGAAATATAAATCAATTTGTCATTGAAGACATTTATGATACTGAGGACTTAACCTATGGAGTTTCGAAAGTTTCCCTGAATTTGTGGGAGTATTGGGATACTCATTGCTTTCTTCCTCGGACTTGACCTGTAGGTACAGGCATGGTTGAATATGAAACACATGTGCATGCTGCGCTCACAATTTCACATCATGGTCTTCTGTCCGTCAACATCCGGTCCGGTTTGTTTTATGCCTGCTCCGAATAGAACCGTATTGAATGTCCGGATGAGCCACCGACCGCCGGGTCTCAAATTTCCATTCTCAACCTCTCTCAATATACTGCTATAGTTATAAACTAATTATCGATGTATGGCCGAAGGAAAAAATCAATGCCGACACAGCTGAAATTAATCGATTTCCCTTTAAATTTCACACACATCTCTGGTCAAGCGCATTCCAGAATTTCAAGAAAACTCAGCGCCGTTTTGGAAGGACTTATGTCTGAAAAGAGTTCGTTTTGAAAATGCAGATGAAGATCTTGTAGGCCTTCAAACAGGAAGCAAACAAAACCATACTAGTGTCATCACGATGCTTCTTATTCCCCGTCCTTTACACTATGCGTTTGAAAATATCAAAACGAGGAAGCTAAGAAGACAAAAAACAGTAAGAGTGCAAATGTATCATATCTGGCCGGTCCATATTTCATTGTCTAGGTTGTCAGAGATGATAATGTTATCGGCGTCCTATCTAATCTAGGAGATCAATGAGCAGTTGGGGCATGGGAGAGGGTGAAAAATGGTCCAAACTGTATTCTAAACTGTTTTCAACAATGGTTTAATCTTTGAAAACCGTCGGCACCTTCACTTCATCACACTGAGAGCGGTTTCAACTGTTTGGGAGGAGCATTTAGCGGAATTTCAAAGATTGGGATGTTAGAGGAGTGATAGAGTGTATCTAGAGGTGGGAAATGGTGTGATAGTGTGATGGAGATATGATAGAAACTTGAGCTGGGAAAATGTAGAGCAAAGGGTTAGAGAAACATTTGGCGGAGTGTTAGCAAAATGGTAACAAAACAGCTGATGACCTTCCCGTATGAAGGCGATAAACATTCAAAGATGATTTGAAGGTAAAATTTCTTTCTGAATCCAATGGTCTAAAAGTGTTTCTCTCCTTCGCTCGGATGACTTGTAGCTCACCTCTGAAGTTTTTGCCCAACATTTGTGAGCTTTTTTCTCAATAAAAAACAAATATAATGACACAATTGACTATTCATCAAGATTTCTTGAATGAGGCTGATTGCATCATTGGATTCAGAAGGAAATTATATGTCAAATTCATCGACGAATTCGCACTTTCGTCTTCATTTTTCGAGCAATGTATTGTGATAAATAGAAAGACGATTAACCTCAAAGTTTGATATGATTTAGTCAATTTCAGTCGCTTTAAGAAAGCTTTGCAATACCATAAAATATGACAAATTGTGACATATTTTTGACATCAATTGAAATCGTCAAAATTTGTCAAATCTATTGATCCACAATTCCATTCTCTACTTCCCTAGCAACACTTTCCTCTCC
>JAODGC010000003.1:219050-253493 GCA_027574925.1 Ecitoglossa quadriceps | reverse complement strand
TAGGATGAAGACTCAGAGGCAAGTGAACAAGGTCCATGGGAGGGTAGGCAGCACGTTTTGTTCCGGGGCACCTAAAAAGAAACCGCATTGTGATTGCAAAGAATACGGAAATGCACATTTAATGTGCTTGAAGTTTGCATCTGGTTCATCTTTTGGGAAGAAAATGAAGATGTTAGAACCTGTGCATGGAACGAGGGTTCAAGTGGATTGCAACAATTGGACAATGACGTCTGAGGGGCTTGATATGTGAAGAGACAAGTTAAAAGCACCAGTTACCAATTGGTAGTAATTGAAGTTCAATTGGGAAATTTATTGAGGAAGATCTGAATTGATTTTGATTTTACACTTAAATTTCTCATGGAAACTTCTTTGGGAAATGTTTGATTCTAATGAATAAGACTTGTAAAAAAGAATCCAATTTATTCCTACTATATTAATCATCCAATTCCAGCTGTGCTCATGACGCGTTTCACATTATCAACTTCCATATATTTCCCCATTGCCACTGATTTGTTGATTTTCTTTGCGCGGAGGGTGGCCTGCGCATTTCTGCGGTTCCGCCATAATTCGACTCTCATGACAGCAACTTTCTTCACGCTTACTGCACTCTGTTCTTCGTGCACGTTAAACCATGTAGTATGGCGTCATGAAGACTTCACATAAAAACGGAACAAAACCTATTAAATCTGCCAACAGCAATGGCATCCACTGCAGACAAGATGGCGAATCGTGAAGCGTGGACGGTGATCAGTCGTCCATGCAGAGTAATAATTTTGTTTTCTTTCTACTACACCAGCAACTTATAGCGCTTGCATTTCATTGTTTTATAGATACTTAATTGTTGTGCACTTAGGACTTGCAGGTAGTTATTCGATTTATTTATAGGTTTGCTTTAGCAATTTGTTGCTGGAATTCAAGATAAAGTAGAAAGATGATTATGGCAATTAGCGGCAAATTGTGGTGATTGTTACTGGGGAGTCATAGTTGCGTGGAGGTTTGCAAAAACAAAAGTAGTGGGTTATAATTCGGCCTTATTATGAAAGATATACAAATTATAGAGTGGATTTATTGTAATATTTGTGATTAAGCCATTAACAAAAATAAATGTTTGCTTCATGAAATAATATGACAGCAAGTAAGTCAAAAGCTGATAATTTTCCCAACGTATAGTCCAAGAATACAAACCAATTTGTATGACTAGCAATCAATTTCAATGTACCTCCATTGTCACACTTACTCCAAGCGATTAATTGCTTGCAAGTCATCAAAACGAGCCCAAATTTATTTCGTTTTGGACACATATAGCTTGGAAATCTTTGAAGACACTTTGGTAATTTTAGTGTATTGTGGCATATTGTAACACAATTGTAGCAAAACGTAGCTTATTGTACTCCCCGTTAAGTTGGAAAACGCATTCAATGAAAAGAGGGCGAGTTAATCATTACAAGCATTTTCCTTCCTTCCGAGCGTGGTGCACAATTCATTTGCGGCTCACAATTACAATGCAACAGAGAGTCAACGTTGAGCACCCTTGATGTGTATGGCATTGGTGCTTGTTTGGAATATGAGGATTTGAAGAGCAACCCTAGGGTTTCCACTGACGGAGAGCTAAGGACTTGAGCATGACACCAACTTGCACCGACAAGAGGGCTATTTACAGCAGAGCATAGGGTGTAATTGCATGAATTGTGTATTGAGTCCAATTATAGGTGTGCTCCAAGAGGGAATAATTATACTAAGACGATTGATAACATTAAAAACAAGCATGTAAAGAGACTTTTCAGAAATTGCATGCTACCAAAGAAGAACATATGAGAAATATAGAAATTTATTTCAATATTTGTTTACTTCTTCAATATCAGGGATAAAAATGACAGTTCAACGAGGTAGTTGTTTAGTAACTCCAATAATCTGAAGAATAAAGAAGTGGAAATAACAGTACAAAACCAAGGTGAAAGGAAACTGAAAATTTTAACAAGGCTGATGTGATAGACAGAGAATTTTTTTATAGAATTAACAAGTATTTGTTTGCAAAATGTTTAATATCCATTGTATCCATTGCACAGTGTCAATTTACCTTGACACTGAACCACAGTAATCCAGAAAGCTCCACATCCATCGAGTGGCTGGATTGTTCCGCAAGTTCCGTGGTTTTTGCACAGGTACGTGATGGATTCCCGAAGTTAGCAACAAGCAACCTACCTGTTTTATTTATTGTTCTATACCGCAGCAGATGACGGCGAGTGTACCATTTGGTTGTTGATTTGAAATTACCATATGGGCACCTCAATATTTGCAACCTAATGATTGATACCGATTTTTGTGCATCCACGGATTTGTTTGCAGTTGAATCCAGAAAATATTCCACAATTCCATTATCGTGAATACCTTGTACTGGCTTTCGAAGAGCTCGGAGCTTCACCCTAACGAAAGACTGCTTTAGTACAACAATCCTTCTACAGTTGAAGAAGGTAACATGCCGGGAACGTTATTATAACATGAAATAAATATTCAATAAGTGTCAAAGTAAACTCATTACACTACGATAAAACAGTAGTATTTAGTTAGTAAAAACAAGGATATTTATAGTTTATTAAATGTTTGTTGGTTATCTGCTTTTAGTCTGGGTATTTTGGCAATAAAAAAGGAAAAAACTACACGGGAAGACACACATAGTATGTTCACAATATGTTACAATAATAAATTGTTAAATAATGAAGAACAGCACCGGTATTGGGACTTTATATTCGTTTCCAGCTTAGTACAAGATAAAGAGTTATATTGTGCAAGGATTTTTTTATATTCATTTATATTTATACTGTGACTTTGAAACTTACTATTTTCTGATCTTGAAAACATTTTCGTTGATAGTGTTGTTGATAGTAATGCTAAAGAAAAGGACACGTCGAAAACATTGCTATAATATGAAATATTCAGTAAGTCTGAACAAGACACTTCACAACCAAAATCATCAAAATACTATTTCATATAAATATCATGATTTTACATTTATCCAAGATTTCCAAGTTGATTTACTTGTAAATTTAATATCAAGTCAGTAATTTCATTCTTTTCTTCCAAAATAACCTGTAACCTTATCCTATATCACCATACTCTTCCCTTTTTATAGATTTCCTAATTTATTCTAATTCCCATCCTCAAAATATTTCTCATATATTCCCAACCATCTCAAATTCCTCATTTCTCAATTAAATATCCACTTTATAATCCTAGATGTATGTACGCAGGTTTCAACCTCTACTAGCCTGCTTACCACCTATAGTTATATCCAACTTTAATTTTTAATTTGACATCCCATGTTAATTCCCATAATCGTATATGCACCGCTCAACAATGTCCACTCGGGCACCTTCTCGAATTGCCATTCAATTCGCACACCCCAATCCTCCATGGACACCGTGGCCAGAATACGGCGCACCACAAGAATGGATACCAGAGCGAACAGCGTAACCCTCTGGAGAGGTGTTCCTACTTGATGGCATGATGCGTCTACACGCATTAAAATATGAGGACGTTGTTATTTTTATTTGTGTATATTGTACGCGTGGTGTTATATGAGAGCTTACGCAAACAATAATAGACCAATAATGCCAGGCATTACACCATGGCGCGAGACGTTGTTTTATACGAATTAAGTTACAGTCGGCGGCGGCGACGAGGACGGTGTGCATGGAGAGCCAACCAGGCGCTACGGGTGTCGGTTTACAAACGACTACCAAAGGGGAACGAACATTTCGTTACTTATTTGCGTAAGAAAAAGTGGAATAGAATTAAAATTTCACTCAATGGACAAAGGTGCGGAGAAAAAGGAATGGTGATAGTTTTAAGAGCGTCCTCAAGGGACTTTAAGGTTAGCTTATCATTAAATTTTAGAGAAACAATAAAAACAAAATGTGGGTATGTGCGAATTAAGATTTAAGTAATTTTAAATTCTTCATATATTTGATGTTGTAACCTTTTACCCTTGTTTTCGGTATGTCGCTTTTTTCATTTCCTCATCATAATTTCGGTTTAAGGTTATTAGTTGTATGCATTTGATTTAGTTTAGTACGCAGTATCCACGATCGTGTCGCGGCTGTCCCAGGTATGATTCGAGAAATCCACGAGGTCGCGCGATAATTTGCGACCTTCGTGTCTCCGACGCGAGCGCCACAAAGCCACCGAGGTCTAATGGCGACGAATCCTGGAAACTGTATGACAGTCGACACTCAGCTACCGAACAAACAACATCTATTGCAAGTTACTCTCCTCAATACAAATTCCGTATCTTATCACATACTATTAGAACCACTGATCTCTAATGCAAAATCCAACTCAACAGCACAGCTTACATAAGCAGTGATAAGCAAGTAATCAACATTACATCTCCCATATAAACAAATGCAAATCAACTCCATATAAGAAATACAATATACTCCAATATAAGACTAGTAAAATCGTAGCTCGCATGAGAACCAATGCAATTAATGCAATACTAACTATGTGTATCTTCTATATCAAAGTGATTAAATGAGGTACGAGATCACTTCCTTCCACAATAATAAGATACAATTAGGCATATAACTGTTAGATAACTTATCTACGCAAACCAATGACAATTGGATAGAATCATATAAACGGGAGAAGGCAACATCCTGAAAACATTTTTATCAGCTTTTCAATATTCAGTAAATGTGAAAGTAAACTAATCTCAGTGTAATTCATTTTTAATGTTCATTCACTTTGAAATGATGAAAACTGATTAATTATTTTTATTGTTTTTCTACATAAACTTCTTTGGCCTTTCATCCTGTTGCTACTTTAAGTAATATAATTGAAGAAATAAAAATGAAAAACAGATTTGAAGGTATTTTGGCCATTCTAAAAACGTTTGAGGTTAAATCCTTAATTCTTTAATTTGAGTCGAATTTTAAATATCTAATAATTTTATCTAAAAATTTTGTTATCTCCAAAAACAAGAATTTCCATCTTGTGCCCTGAATTTTAAAGCATCAAACTTTAAACATTTTAAAACAAAACCATGTAACTTCTCCTTGATTGCATTTTCTTTCAAGTTTCCTTTCTTCCCTGCCTAGGGAAGTGTAAAAGAAGATGCCTTTGAGAAGTAGGTACGAGCTGTCAAGAATGTCAAGCTCTCGTCGGGAGGACGTCATTCTAATTTCGCCCTCTCGTCTTATGAACGATAATGATTGCCACAAGCAGCCGGAGCGGTTAAATGCTTCAATGAACCCTTGTTCCATTCTACCCATTCTGAAGCTCACAAGACGCGAGAAACTATGGGCCCCGTCGAATTTCGGCCCCGAGTTATTCTTATTTCTACAAAATAGTACAACATCTCAAGTTGCATGTCGAAGACTTTCGGGTGTCGCATTACCAACTTGTTACGTCACTGCCCGACTATGTGGCCGGAACATTATACTGAATTTGATCTTGTTTTGAATATTGGTGTACAAATTGAATCATAATAGAGAAAGGCATTAGGTAGTAAAGATAAACGTGGTTAAGGAGAATGAAATGTGTGAAGGGAATAAATGTCATGGAGAGTTTAATTCTGTATTGCTTTGCAATTAGAAACTATTGCGACTTTGGTGGTTAAATTTAAATTGTTTTCTTTTCTTGGGACTTTACGCCTTCCTCCAGCTGCCACAAGAGTCAGAAATGCGCACAAAACCTAAAAAAGGATTGAACATTCCCTCAGCATTCATGGCCCAAACAAAGTGTGCACCACAGAATGTGTTTGTCGTAAAAACGAGCTGGTTGCGCGGAATTTTGAAACTCGACACGATATACGAGCGCCAGTTTGTACTTTACGAGTAGCGCACAAAACACGCGGGTGTTCACCCGAAATGACAGCACATTCTACAAGTACATCACTCCCATCATGTCGTGATGAAGCAGCAGGAAAATAAAGCAACATCTGGAAACGCTAAACGGAATTTAGATTGACACCAACTTCCAATTAGTTAAGCACGTACTTAACACATTCACAAGCACCAAACAAGAAAAAGTTCAAGTTATGCGTACCAGGGTTGTTTATAATCTTCAAACATGCTGGATCTATTCGATGCACACTGAAAAACATCTATTGGAGGAAAATAACGTTTGAAGCTTGGCACTTCATATTTGAAGCACTAGTTGACTTGTCTTATAAACAAATTCATAGATTTTAGGGTCTTAACCGAGTCAAGAACTCATTCGTTCTGCGGATACATTTCAAAAGCATACGTTTCGAATTAAATGTATTAAGCTGTGAGAGCAAAGGCAGTTTGAAGTACCAATTGGGGTGGCGCAATGATGCATCAAACTCTCTGCCTTTTGTTAGTGATTACATTGTGTTGTGCATTTATGAGCTTTTTGTTGTTTGTCCCCGATGGTTGGAACTTGCAAAGAGCATATAGTGAAAGAGATGAGGGGCGTTTCCAACGATGAGCACCATGACATAACAAAAAGCTTGGCGAATTGAGTATATCATTGATTTCATCACAGATTTTAGATTTTGGATAAGGATACACGTAATCATAAAGTAATAAACCACGGATACTGAATAATTAAAAGCAATAAAATATGATTGCTGTTGAATATCATTGAATGCCAAATATAAAAGAAATATATTATTTAGATTGTATGACTACATTCGAACTAATTGTAGACTCTCCAACGATATTACTTCCAGTAAAAGTAAACGTTTACCTTCAATTTATTATTCTATTATTTTTGTTGTCCTTGATCCCTTCCAAAATTATTTTTGATTAATTTCCTATATTACGCTGAATTTTCCGGCTGAAATTATTTAAGTACAGACCCCTATGAAGTATAGACATGAGTTGTTGAAGCAACTGGAAAAGTCTGCAGTCGGAAGAGCTGGAAGAGATTCGAAGAGACACAGCGTCGACGCGCGGCGCACAGCGACGAGATGCCTCTTAAAAGTATCAAGTTACCAAAACCATCAGACAGCTGTTTTCCGATGAAACGAAAAGTATGTTCGATGTGCACCTAACCACTGTACAGAGGGTACTTGTACAAATACAAATGCATTTGCTCCCAAAAACAACGTCACACAAATGCAGAGTTAAACATGCAAAAAGTAAAAAGAATTTGGTCTTCAATTTGGCCTCATCAAAAGATAAAACAAGTAGGATAGTCGATGGAAGTCCATTACAAGGAATAACTCATTTTTCATGTTCAGACATTCTAATCCTTTAATCTGTTGATTTCACATGGGTTTTAATCCGATTTTCTTGATAAGAACGAATTACAACTTCTTTCAAGGGAGAGTGCAGGATTGAGTAGGAGAGATGTTAGTTTGGTTGCGTAATGTAATGTACGTTGATGGTGATAACGTGATAATATGAGACACACTTTGTGTTGTGAAATCAACTTAACTTCTTAACCCTCATGGGAATTTTCAATTTAAACGTCCCCAATGATCAATTTAATAGCAACACTCTCCCTTCAAGTGGACCCTCATTTCGTTCGATATCCCCAAGGAGCAGTAACCCACATTAAGGACAAATTATGTAGATTTTCTATTACTGCAAGCTTTAGTGGTAGAAGATGTCTAAGCTCAATCATTTTTAATCAATCGACCCATCTGTAACTCTCCAAGGTTCTTACCTACCCGTCGGTAGCCAATGATGCATTGTTGCGATGCTGATTCCACCTTGTTTGCCTCCAGCTTGCGTTGTTCGGCTTCGCTCAAGTTTCACTCAGGTTTCGCAATAATTAACCTGTCAGTGCGATTATCTTCCGGTACGGTGTGCATCACTGCATTCTACGCACATGTCGCATGTTTTCACATTTTCTGCAGAGATATCTTTACTTTTGTTCATTTTACATCGACTGGCGACGGGCAGCAAACATTCTGTGATGTCGTCGGCGTACTTTGTTCTAAATTACTTCAAACTGATAACATGATACGCGAAGGACATTAAACAGAACTGAAATGTGCAGACAAATAACACACTTCAGGCTGCAATCTTTAGAAGCAGCAGAAGGACAAAACAGAGAGTGTCTCACGACGATAATATTTATTCTTAGATTGGTGGATTCTGCAGTAATTAATGCTAATTATATTCCACTCGTAATTATGTAAATGATTCATGATTTCTTTCAGAGGTAATTTGTGTCCGAGTCTCGTGACCACGACACCAATGATGTTTATACATTTACCACGATTACTGTTTGCATTGCAAGCTTGGTGGTACTGGTGAAGGTGTCGGGTACTTGTGTTAATTTATGAACTACCAGTTAAAATAACTCAATAAATTACGCGTAGACTTGCTATTTGCAATGGGTACCCGTGTGGATTAATGTTATTCCTACAATTTACCTAGGAGATAAATAAGAAGCAAGGTGACAGAAATACAAAGGATGGTCATGTAAAAACACAAATGAAAGGGAACATTACAGGGTCAGAATTATTGTAACAAGTGAAGAATAGAGAGAAAAATTATTTCCTTAGAAAACATTCATATAAATTCGTACGATTTTTTTCTTGGTTTCTTTTTTCTTTTGTAGATAAGGTGATTGAAGTACTGAAGATAGTAATGTAGAACAAAAAAATTTAAGAAATACAAGGTGAGAATTATTGAAAACCAAGAAAGAATATAGGAACATATAGAAGACAAGTTATAATGACTTTTGAGTGCAGTTTCTTCCTTAGTTTCTTACTTGAAGATGGTAATGTAGAAAACTGTAGAAAACCAAATACAATTAAAAGATTATAGTACTGGAGAATCCAACATTATTAACAAGGTGCTTAAAAAGGCAGTCAGTAAATAAGCCGACAATTTAGATAGTTGAGAAGCTCCCACATATCAAAAGTGCTAGAAATATGAATTAATTAATATTAACTTCCTTGATGATATCTATCAAATATTAATTCTTTTCTCACCTTAAATTGGTTTCCTTATGTCTCTTCACTTATTTGTCTCCCTATTGCATTTAATATTCAATACACTTCTCTACCATCATCAACATCTTCTCGCTGGCTGTCCCAACACATCCCAAGGCATGCCTGAAGACATCGAACACGTTGGTAACCAGTAAAATGTTCGCACCGTGTGCGCGCTTTAAATATCATGCACGCAGGAATCCATGCGATTCGGCATTACGATGCTATGGCACGGGCATTACAGTAAAGTAGTAAACGCCACGCAATAACATAACACGACACACGCCGCGCCAGGGCGCAGATAAATGTCCGCAGAGTTGTTAAAACAAGCTGGGGCTGCGTGCGCCGCGCGAAGAAGAGGAATCGTCCGGACGATGGAAGTGCGAAGAGATGCCAGCCGAGGAGTTGCCGCCGGTGATTTATTGGTCTGTGCAGGCGATACTCTGGACCGCACGAGGAGATTTTTAGCTCCACCACAGACCTAAAGAGATGCCAAGAAGTCGGAATTTATCTTGGCCTGCAGAAGAAAACAAAGCACTACAAGGTGGAATTAAATAAAGAGGAGATGAGGTACAAATTAAATGTGTTTGAGATTGATAAGAGATGCTTGGATTAACGCAGTAAGGATGAAAACGACAGATATTGAAGTTAAAGTGCTTAAATAAAGTGTAATCATAAATTACTGTGATTACCGTGAGTAAGTCAAGGATGAATTATTCAACTGTTGATTTAAATTTGATTTATGCTGCTTGTCATAGGCTCCAATTAGAAAGTACAATTAGCAGAGACTTAAATTAGATAATTACACTTTTGGAAAAACTTTATAACGAAATGTAATCGGATAGTAGTAAATTACAAGTCTAGTTGAGTTTTTGAATAATTTGCTTCACTGATGCGTTAAATACTCAATTTGCTTCTATTAATGTAGTTCAATTTGACTTTATTAATTATTTATTAAACAAATGAATAACCGATCAACAAGTTTGACATTTGACATTAGTTATTATGAAACATCCATTGTATTTATTTAAGTTATGCCCCAATTTACATTAAATTGCACCTCCTTTTATTCCCATCCACTTATTTACTTTGCAGCCTTAGTAAATTATCATTATAATTATCTACAAACCCCAAAATAAGCCAACTCTCTCTCCATTGTTGTGAATTATGCGCATCGTAAGTTAGGAATAACAAGCCGCACCAGTAACGCATTAAAGTTTCCAATTAAATTCACCCAATTATTTACGATCGCACATTCGCAGGCCGGCGCCCAGAGGAACATACCTACCGGAGAGTATTTATTTATGCGCGTTTATTTGCATTATTTCACTTTACGCGAATTTATTATCATTTACCATACCCACATTTAATGCCAGCCACGTATGCAACACATCAAACACACCCTTCATTTTTAATGTCAACCTTTTCGACTATAAATTGAAATATAACAAGAATAACTAATAATGAGTTATGAACGAATAAGTAAGAATGAGTTATTAACGTATGTTTATGATTTTTATTTCTTTGTTTCTGCCATGGATTATTTCCAATTTCGCTGGAAATGTTTGAATGTTGTGTGTAGTTATGGCAAACTAATAAATCACTTATAGTTTCTCAGTTTCAATTTGTTGCCAGTGTGTTTAAACGCACGTTAAACGACGAGTTACGAGTGTGTTAATCTTGTGCTTTCGTGCAGCGTCCACGAGGTGGTACAGGTAAGTCGAAGGTGCGAAGAGCGTTCTCGTGCCCACCCATTCCAGTCGACGGGCAGCAACAGCACGTCGTTTGTTCCACGTGTGCTTATTAATCGACGACTTATTACTGTAGATTTTGCAGGATACAAAGTGGTGCCAACGATATATTATCCTTACTCTAAAAATCATTTTATTTATTCAAAATATGAAGGAAGTATCTTCAAACGTAGGCAACTTTTTCAGCTTCTTTTCGCGCTCTCATTTGACTTCTTTACCTGACGCACAGAAACTCTTTTTCTTTGATAGTTTCATTGCAAACTATCTGATTGAAGCTCTGTCAATGATCAGTTGTAGATTATAGATTACACTCTATCTTTAGCATCTTCCCTCTGATTGTGTGAATAGAATTTACGCGAAATGATAATAATGCGTGGGTGAACTTGTTATTGCTTTCATGTTTCATCATACAACCAATCAGCACGGCAAACGATTCCAATTACAATTGCATTTCCAATTGCAACTAAATGTTGCAATCCTCTCTTTGTCGATGCCTATTTCCTACTAACGAGCAACGTGTTAGTTTTTGTGCGGCTATCTTGAATGCAAGATGCACTTCATCGCCGTAAAATCGTATTTCGTGCGCGCCTGCCTTAATTATACGAATCTGTGGCGATAAATCTCAATTTGTCGCTCGGCGCGTTGAGCGCAACACTAATATATGGCCGTTTTTCAATTAATTATCGCTTGCAACAACACCACCCACCTATAGCGATGCATTTACCTCACCTGGTGTAACTGCACACGATGCAGTCGTAGATCATCTTTGAAGTGGATTTCCGCTGGGAAGCAGTTGATTTCTTTCCATTATTTTATGCATGGAATGCGATGGAATTTTCAGGTATGATAATTTCTGCCATCTAAATCAACTCCATCTAAATACATTGAAATAAGAATGGGCTCAATATCTATTTATGATTAGATGATATTTATCATAATTTAGCTGACTTTGCAACTTCCGCAAGTTATTTTTTTATTCGGAAATGACGTGGCGTTTAGCGTCGTATAACAAACGAGCGTTTCACATGTTTATCGGCAGTTTATACTGGAATCCACGCCGTTTATTCTCATTCGGCCCGCCCGAAACAAATGGGGTTGTTGGAATAAAATAACTCCTCGACGCGGTTGCAGGACGCTTGGCATTCCCATTAAAACTCCAGCCAACAAAGCAAACTTGGACTGAACTTAAACTCAACTTCTTTCCCATTCGTGCAATTGGAAAAGTAAAATTCGTTTAATGCGCCGACCAAAGAAGAAACGATGCAACTCACTAAATGGCCGTTTTTCTTATTAAACTTTACTGACTTATCGAGGAAATCAGCGACGGCGGTTAAGATAGAAATCTGTAATCGTTTAGACAGTGGGGAGTTGATTTGGATGATTCATTTGTTACTAAGGAATGTTAAATGGGTAGTAATGTAGAAGGTGTTTCAATTACTTGAAATGCTTACTTTTTTCCTCGCACTTTTTCCTCTCCTTTCAACTCTTCAAGTATAGCCACTTAATAATATGATATTTACTTATGCAAATTTCAACAAGGTGCAAACATGTGCATGATTTAAATATTTAAAATATATGCTACAACCAAATATTATGCAGTTAAATTTGTAAATGAACTCTGTGTGTATGCCTATGGGTGATTTCGGGGGAAAGCCCAAGCGAAAACATGTGCGCACTGCAGTTTATCAGCATGCACAGCATCTTAATGCTGATTTGCAGAATTCAGCGAACTGAAGCACGGCAGGTATTGTTTTTGTTAAGTTTCGGTGTTCGCAAGACATAACATAGTTATTACAGGCCTGGGTTGGATAAGTTTGGGCAAATTAACACGGAACTGGCCGAGTTTATTATAAGAGCGTGTCTTTAGGCTAAGGACAGCTGGTTAATGAAAACAAAACCAAGAAGCCAGTATATTAAGTGAGGCACAACAATTCGAGGAACATCAGGGAAGCACCAATGGAGGATAATTATAATAATTGTAATTATTTAGTTATTTATTATTTAATGAGTATATTGACCAAGTCAAGTTCTTATAGACAGACGTTCAAATTTAAGTAGATAAATAATTTAAATGAAAAATCTGCTTGAGCTCGATTTATTTCTCCGCAGACTAATTAATATTTCAACAGCAAGTTTGTACTTTGTTGGAATAATGAAATATTAATAATTATCTTTTGTTTGTTGAATGTAACATATGCAACCAAATGAACAGCCTATACAATTTCTTAGTTTCAACTTAAAATAAACGTCATTTCTTCTTTCAAGATTTTCTTGTTTCTTATAAGCATTCACTGGATCCTCCTCACTACATAATAGAAAGTCGAAAATGAAGATTACGATCACGGGCGTAATTTATGTAGGGTGTTAGGGTGTAAATATTCCGGACAATGGCGCCCTGCTGCGTTTTATTCGATTTCATCTCGATACACGTCACGCGCACGTCTTGTGCTTTATTAATAAAATTTACTTATGCGTGCCACACACAACACCTAATTGACTATTTTACTCAATCACCTCACACCGAAAACAACCAACAATACAATACGAAAAGACACAAGTATAATAAATAAATGACCATAATAAATAAAACAACCATATACCTCAAACTAATAATGTAATTATTTCGTATTAATCAGAAAATTTATTGTTCATTATTTTGTCCATCATAATAAATTTAATTAATAAATTTCAATCCAATTCAATTACAATTTGGACGCAAGAGTTGTTCGCTGCTTTTGTTTACTGTACAAATCATTATTTCCATTATAATGCTGTCTGCACTGACTGGAAGTGATTAAAATGTGATTAAGAATTAAAATGAATTGTGTGCAGCAATGTGCGGTTGGTTGCAGAGGAGGTGAGTCCAAGGAGTGTAACCAGCACAACAAGATGGCGTCCTGTCTTGTCACATGTTTTGCTTGGTGTTGTTTATGCGTTAATGGTGTGTTAGCGTGTAATAAGTTAAAAACCTATTAAACTGCAGCCCGCCGAACGAATTCCAATCACCATTGCGTATAATATATCCGCACGTACGCAATAAATATATCAACTGCTCACAACACGGTTGAAAAATGGAAGTGTTTCAAATAAATAATTATCAGGGACGTAACAATGCCAAGCTATACTGACAATAGTTAAAAAAAGGCCAAAGCTGACATTTAAGAGGTTGCTTGATGTAAACTCAGATGGCGCTGTTACCAAAATTAAATCAATTTTACATTGCGTGCTATATCCAAGTAGATATTGAGTTTAAACGCAAGTACATCTCTGTAATCTCTTAAACAGATATGAGTATCACAGTCCTCTGCGTCGGTCGCTGCATCCTGAAATACCTGAAACGCCTAGATTTATACCGTGTTTCCTTTTCAATTTACGCGTGCGCCGCACTGCTGCGTGTGGCATCATAAATAAAAAGGCTGAGTGCGCTCATGCCGGAGGTGGGAAAACGCAGGTATTATAGAATAAATAAATAATTAAATAAATAACCGCTTGTTAGCGAAGTGTGTGGCGCGCTGCTCGCACCTCTCGCCAATAAACAAAGACGGTAATAGGCAATTTGGTGGTGCGATGGAGAACCCAAGCAAGGTGTGCACGAAGTGCGAGCGAGATGCAAACAAGGCAAGAGCGATAAATAAGCTGCCTAACAAGATGCTGTTACTCACCTGGACTACCCCCCGGGGTGAAAAACACAAGAACGCGCGAGGTGTGCATGCTGCACGCGGGAGATCACCAATATCCTTTGCTCACATTACCAGAGATGCTAATGGAAAAGGTAGACCATCTGTGACAATTAAAATATTTCCATATTGACTTCGTAATCAACGCCACTTCCTGATTGATTGATCCTCGTACGCTTATCAATTTCTCCGTGTTGTCATCAACTTGGTCATCAACCTTTATCGCTTCTTGACTTTCCTTTTGTGCCGCACTCACGGAAACACGATCGACACGTAGCTGCCAACCATTTTCACGCACCATTAATACCAAACATAATTAAGTTTCCTTCAGCCAGTATCTCGCAATCAGGCTGGAAAAGTTTCCAATATTCAGCCAAGCGATTGTATTGTCGTATATTAATCGGTTTCCACTCCATCAGTCGCGTACGTTCGGCGCTCAATTTGTCTTCATGCTGTCTTCACCTCATCACCGGAATAGATACTTCATTACGACGGCGGGCGGTGGTGGTGGTGGTGGTGTAACCGCACTGAGCAGTTGTTGTATTGTCTTTTAACAGGTTGCTGCTTAAATGCATGCCAGGCGTGCTTGGTTAATGGGAGTGCAACATATGGGGAGTATGCAGAGTGTGCGGAAGCAATTGCGGCTTAAGTCTGTAGTTAAATTAAGTAATAATCGATTGGGAAGATGGGAATAGCCATATTACATCAAGTCTGAAAATAAACACGGTGGAGAAAGGAAGTTGCACATTATGTGCGAGCATGAGAAATTTATAAAAATCCAGAGTTACAGAGTAGTAATTTAGTGGCATAATATTATTAGCAGTACGATAATTAGCAGTAAGGCATTTCATGCACGTGTAGTAATCCTCTAACGTGTGTAGTTAATGAAGTTGACATTGGCGTGTGTTCTGGTGCTTTATCCATGCTGTGGGAGTTGCTAGGGTGGAAGCACTGAACAGAAACCCATGCTTCTCACCACATCTAATCCGAAATGGTTAGGCATAGGGTCGAGATGATGATCACCATGTAACTTTGTTTGTTACTTTGATTAATATAGGCACGTGGCATACACGTGCAAGTGCATTTACCTATGATATGATATCCTATCCTTATTCTGACATGATCCTACCTTGCCTTCCATTTTATTCTATTAATTCACCTCCTAGACTTATTTCAAGTATTAAAAATAAATGAAGAAGTGGAAATAATTCCAAATATTTACTGATAGAGCATCAAATTGTTTCCAACTCTATCATTATTCTCCTTTTCCCTGAGGGATAAAACTTAGGATGATGGTGTAGGCACAAGATATTAAATCACAACATCAAAACCAATAATTATCATGTACTTTGATGTAAGGCATGCAGGAGTACAACGTGAATGAAAAGCGAATACCATGGTGAAGGATGGGATGAAGGATATGAGGAGAACGTGTTGGCTTGAGATGGGCTCAATGCACTCACTAATGGTTATGTGTGATATTACGCTTTATTGCATCCGCAGCACCATCGGCGTGATGAGACGCATGAAACTCTTCAATGATCCACCATCCAGTCAAAAGAAAATATAGTAGAGGGGAGATCCTAGACATAATGTTAGATCAAAATTATATAGCTTGTAACTTAATAAGAAGATATTCATGCTATTAAAGGTGATTTATAAATTCGTACGTGTTTAGAGAGGAACTGAACTTGTCTCTAATCTGAAATCACTTCAATCGCCTCCTTTTGCTATGAATATTTAATTAATTGATTCTTCTGTTTTTTCTTCAGCTATTGTACACTTTATTGTATCGCTATACCATCTGCCTCCCCCCCCCCCCGCGTCTCTGGGAAATAATAGATTTTCAATGAACGTGGAAATAATAAATCAGTCCGAACCACAGCGCTAAGTGATATTAACAGGTATGGTAAACCAGCCCGCGAGAAGGCTACAACAAAAGGGCCAGACAAATTGTGGCAGACAAAAGCAAGTAGATAAATAGCGAAGCTGATGGAAAACAAGAGACAGCATGAAGGGGGGAGAAGATAACAATTTGTTGCCACCGTGCTTTTTAACACCCGAGGATAATTTATGTGTTTATGAATTGGAAATGAAGGTGTGCTGTGGAAAACTAATGAATATTATCAAGTTTTAATGAGCACCGAGATGGAAACGGACATATGGTGACCCAAGGAGATAACAAGACATGTTCAACTATGCCTCACTTCGAAGCGTGGTAAATATTTATAGCTGATGATTCGACAGAAACAATTGAATTACATTTTAAGTGGAGGTCCATTGTTTTTTTCCATTTGATCAACACCTCTTCTTCTTTTATTTTACTGCAAAGTATGTGATCTAGGATGTTCTAGTACTCGCGCCCATGTGGCAGCAGCAATGGAAATACGAAATGGAAAACCTACGCGGCGATGTGAGGCGACGTGCGGCCGCCTCCTTTTAACGGCGAGCGCCTCGAATAATTTATGGTCCCACACCCTTCCGATTCTATTACGATAATTTTAACACCTGTACTTATGGTGAAATCGGTTTTAAGCGAAAATCGCCCTTAATTATAGCGCCGCTTAAAAAGGTAATTGCAGTGTTAACACTCGCGAGAAGATACGTTCTTAACTACGAGCGAAGAGAATATGATGTGGCCTGAAGGAAATTGTAAATAGAAAGGTGGGACTGTTGTTAAAAGCAAAAAGATAAACAAAGGTTGATTAAGTACATGAAATTGTGCCTGTAAACTGATAGGACATTAAAAGTTACTGCAGAATTATAATTTTTTTTTTACGAAAATACTTCTCATCAACTAACAATGATCAATAATTATAATATAATTTCATAATAAAAGATCTGTCAACTCATTTTGGACAAATCACTTTATTGAAATTCATCAAAATAGAGCAGAAACAGCATTGAGTGCAAAACACAATCTCTCCGAAGAATTGGTTATTTCTTGGCTCCTAACCTTTCCCAATTATAAGTTTTTTATTCTTCTTCCAAATTTATTATTAATCAGCCATCGCATAGCTAACAACAGAACGTCATCTAAATAAATAACTGAGTGGAATGGAATAGAAAACAACAATATTCTGATTTAAAACGAAAAGTCTCTTCAACAGTCAACAAAATCTTCTTTTTTCTGTTTTTCTCGCATGTCAGAGAGGAATTACTTAGCACGAATGTAAAACTGTAATTAATAAAACGCCCTGGCCTCGACCACAAGCCATAAAAATCTTACAATGCTTCAATCCATTAAATTAAATCCGCGCAACCTCAAGTTACCTCACTTGGGCTCATCCTCTTCCACCCCAGGAATCCTCTAAAACAAAACGACGCCACCTTGAACAATTTGCCTAGAATTACGTACTCCTCACATGTTTGATGCATTTAAATGTCCCATTTGCGCGTTCTTTATTTTCCACGTGCATTGTCGTTATTCATGTATTCATAGCATAAATGCTTTCGAGTATTTTTAGGTTTTATTGACGTTATATTGCTCGTTAACAGTACAACAGAAGTCACGCAGTTATTAAGTGGAATTATGCTGGATTAATATAGGGTAATTTGTCACCTGAGTTTTTTACGCCAACTTTAACTCACAAGTTTAATTGGCAAAGTTATGGTGCGTGTATTAATTTCTTTACAGGAAGATTAATTTAGGTTGTGGCTGGGGACTAATGGAAGTTAAACGGAAATAAATGGGATTCATTAAGATTTGGTGATGGAAATTATGATAGTTTCATGGGTAATAACAATAATGACATTGGACAAATAGATGGATATTAATTTAAGTTTTGCAATTACGAAGAAGTTATTTTTACTGTTTATTGGCAGAAAACAGTAAAATTCCTGTAGACAATTCAAGGAGAGAAACTCTATAAAATATATAGCTTTGAATTCTCTTTTTGCTACTTAATCAACTCCACACCTCAAATTGCGACCTAAACTTAGTAGCAATCTGTAGAGAATAAAACAAAAGAACTCTCTTTAAAATGTTAGCCTCAAGATTCAACAATTCAGCGAGAAAATTCGAAAAGTCACGAAAATCTGAGAGGTCGTGACGTCAGGCGAGAGTAGATCTTACTTACGAAATTTGAGATGTAGCAAAGTAATTTGAAGAGTAACAAAAAATGAATTCAAAACTATGTTTGTATAGAGATTCACTCCTTGAATTATGTACAAGTATTGGCAGAAAACAGTAAAAATAACTTCCTATTATCAACTTCCATAATTTATCGAATTTTGCCCAAACTTAGTGGCATACTTTAAAGAGTGCGGCAGAGAGGCACTCCTTAAAGTTTTCAGACTCCAGCGTTAATTAATTGGTGAGCAAATTCGAAAAATTGCAAAAATCTGACAAGAACACGTGGTCGTTACGTCAACCCTACCCCTACTACAATCTTTCAAATTTTGACTCCAACCTATCTACACTATAGCTATATAGTTAATTAGCTGTTTTCACTACCTTGTTCATGCTATTAGCTCTAAGAAGGTAACAAGACGATGAAGTATTAAAATAACGTAGAAACCGACCACCTGATGCCCAAAGTGGTGGCCCGTACAAGGAGCGCGTTGAATTGCCGTGTAAAATCTGTGGCGCACAGCACATTGCGTTGGGTGTTGGAATGATTTATTAATCCGTTTTTTTAATTAATACTCTACTTCGTTATAATCATAATCATTGAGGTGGAGTGAGCTGAACTGTGTAACAAATTTAATTCTATCCACAATGTACACAGTGCAAAAAAATTGATTAATGTCGCACTAAAAACGCAAGTTTTCGCAGGCGCAAACTACTTGACTCGAAATTCCTAAAGTTTAGTTTAATTTGTGTTTATTTGATTATGTCCTACAATATAAGAATCCGTTTGAATCTCGCAGCTAATAAATTGGAAAAAGAGGAAATATTTGTATTGAAATTCCAGCTCGATCGGTAAATGTGCGAATGATTACCAGCCGGTTCAGGTGTGCAGCGCCTCGTTATCGCTTTGGTCGTGAGGGCCTTCTCACATTTTCATCAGCTCGTATCTGCTACGCGCGTGCTTTGCACGGCTCTTGAGCATCACCAGCACCCGGCTATCGGCGATCTATAACAGCCCATAATGAGTAGCCGCACCGTGGAATTGATTATGATTAATAGAAGGCGCAGCTCCAGCTCTGCCTCGACTGCATCCACACACCATCCGCGCTGTAAACGACCATCGACGCTGCAACATGCCAACAGCTCTTAAACGTTTCGGAATCCTTTAATTCCTACTCTATGGCCATCGCTGTAAAGAGGAAGTGCGAGTTAAATTGTGAAATTGATAAAATGCGACTGGGCAAATCACAGCTTGCGTTACGTCGCCCCCGGCGAGTCGTACTTAGGCGCGAGTATCGTTATTAAATTTGATATCAATGATGCTTATAAGAGGCGTTAAGTAGGCTGACAAAACGCCGGCAGGGTGCCATTTGCAATTTGTACCAAGCCAAGACAACAAGAGACGAGCTCTTTCTGGTGTTGTGTTATGATAGGCGAAGCAAGTGTTAGATATGGTTAGATATTTTTATGCACAATGAAATATCGTGAAATATTCTTGGTGTTCACATGTCGTGCTCTTCGATCGTGTCAATAATCACCGTTGTTATACACACTCCCGATCTTCACACGTTTTCTGCATCGACGGCATATAATTTGGTGGTCACGGTATCAATTTACAGCCATCTCGTTGGAAAATCACGTTGTTATTATTGAGTCAGCCCCGAAAACATTACCAGCTATCTTTTATTACAATACAGGAGAATGTAAAACTGTACTTCTTGCAGCAATAACTATCAAATTAAATGAATACGAAGCGTAAAAACCTAATTGACGGCACGATTCATGACTTCGTCCTTAGATTTCTTCACTTCTCAACTCAAAACTTTCATTCAGGTTATCTATTCTGGTACGGTTTCTCGACAATCATTTAATCATTTCCAAATGAACGCGTTTTTCTTTTGAACATATTGAGTTTTGTTTTGTCTTCAACCAAAATAATTTATGATTCATTCAAGGCATGAAACACGTTTGGAAACAAAACAATCGCGTTAATAAATATCGAGTTGCCAAAAATTAACTCACCAACAAGATCCAACAAGTTCATGCATGGCATTTTACCCTAATAAAAAGATTCCATTTATTGGAATGTAACTGATTAAAGCGATTGACATGTTAAGTCTTGAAGTCATACGAAATTATGTTTCTGTATTAAGTCTTAAAGCTTCGTTTCTCTTGTTTTTGCTATGAGGCGACATCTGTGATATAATTACTAAGCTTGCATCTTAGTGACACTCTTTGCGCCATCTAAAGTTCTGGCATAAAAAAATAAAATTGCAAAATAAAATAACTCTAAATTTATTTATTTAATATTTTAATAATGCCAGGTGAAAGCTAGTTAAAATTGCCATCATTATTTAAAAGTATTATTCAATTTTATTGATTTTCTTATTAAAACGCTTCTCTTACTACATCGTTTCATACAAACTTGGCTGGTATTTGCCAACATCTGTTGACAAGCTCATTGTCAACTGTTGTGTTGAGATTCACATGTGATACCAAAGAATTTTTTTGAAAATGGGGAAAAAGAAAGGATCTGCAACTGGTCTAGGTCGGCAACTTATCAAAGATCGTTTTGGAGGCCCCAAACACCGTAAATTTGTTGCTGATAACTCTATGGTGAGCGTCAACAAATTTCTAACCTTTGAGTAAAATGCCCAAAAAATCAACAATTACATCTCAAATTAAATAAATACATTGTCCATGCAAATTTTAGTTACACACAACAGAAATTCAGGATGGGTATGATTGGGGTCGTTTGAATTTGCAATCAGTCACAGAAGAGAGTTCCTTTCAGGAGTTTCTATCCACTGCCGAACTTGCAGGAACAGAATTCCAAGCAGAAAAGTTGAATATCAAGTTTGTCAATCCCAAAAGTAATATTGGTTTGCTATCTAAAGATGAAATTAAGCAGAAGGAAGAAGAACATATAAAACATAAAGATATTGTGAAAATTCCTAGGAGACCCGCTTGGGATTCCAGTACTACAAATGAACAGTTACAAACAAATGAAAAAGAAGCATTTCTTGAGTGGAGAAAATCACTTGCCAAGTTACAGGAAGACCAAGATTTATTACTTACTCCATATGAAAAAAATCTTGAATTTTGGAGGCAGTTATGGAGGGTTGTGGAGAGGAGTGATGTAGTTGTACAAATTGTAGATGCTAGAAATCCTCTTCTCTTCAGATGTGAAGATTTAGAGTTGTATGTGAAGGAAGTATGCAAAGACAAAGAGAATATGATTTTGTTGAATAAGGCTGATTTTATGACGGACGAACAGAGACGTGTGTGGGCTGATTACTTTTCAGAGCAAGGAGTTAAAATTGCATTCTTTTCTGCAGAATTGGCAAAGGAAAATGTCAATTTGGAAGAGGAAAAGGAGTCAGAAAACAAACATAAAGGTAACACTCCAGAAAATGAAGAGAGTGATAAAGAAGATGGTAACAGTATCAGTGTTGAAGAGATTAAAGTAGCAGTGGACGAATTACAACGGAAAGTCGAACAAACAGCAGAAAAACTAACTGAAAGTTTGGTGCAACTTCAGTCTACAATTCTTGGTACAACCACAGCCACCACATCAAAAACAGAGCAGGAAAAAGTTTCCCTTAATTCAAATAAACTGCTTTCCAGAGATGATTTAATTGAACTCTTTAGAAACTTCCATAAAGGACCAAAAGTAACTGAAGGTATCACAACAATTGGATTGGTTGGATATCCAAATGTAGGCAAAAGTTCAACAATTAACGCGTTGATGACTGTTAAGAAAGTATCTGTTTCGGCGACACCAGGCAAAACAAAACACTTCCAAACATTGTATCTCAATCAAGATATTTTGTTGTGTGATTGTCCTGGTTTAGTGATGCCCAGTTTTGTTTTTACCAAGGCAGAGATGGTGATAAATGGTATTTTGCCGATTGATCAGATGCGAGATCATGTTCCACCTGTCAATTTAGTAGCCACATTGATTCCTAGGCATGTTATTGAGGATTTGTATGGAATTATGTTGCCGCTTCCTATGGAGGGTGAAGATGCTGTTAGGCCACCTACATCTGAGGAACTCTTGAATGCATATGGATGTGGGTATGTCACCTTCTTTCGTTTCAAATCAATAATTCGTTTAATATTTAGATAATCGCGGTTTTATGACTGCAAATGGACAACCTGACAATCCACGCAGTGCCAGATTTATCCTGAAGGACTATGTCAACGGTAAATTGCTATATGTCCACGCGCCAACTAATGTCAAACAGGAAGAGTTCCACACTTGGCCCGAGAAGCAGAAAGTTGTGTCTGAAAGACATGTACAGCCCGCACGAGAAATTCGTGCTAGTAAAGTAAGTTTCCACTCACCTACAACAAAATATAATTTTTAATTTACGATTTGTCTTATTTTGTAGCCTAATCGTTTGACCACTGAAGATCTCGATAAAATGTTCTTCAAAACTCAACATCAAGGCGTTCACGCCAAAGGAAAACGTGGGAAAGCAACAGGTCTCCCAGTTACAATGGGTGGCGCTGGTGTTGAAGGTGCCAGCCTGGAAAAACCATGGAAAAAATTGCACAAACACGAAAATAAGAAAAAGAAAGAAAAGTTACGTCGTGTGTATCGTGAACTCGATGAACATTAATGCAGTTTCTCAGACCTTAGCAAATACTAATTAATACCTATACATTATCGTTATTTGATACAATATCCCAGTTTTTTTTTGCTATTGAGTAATGACTAAATTGTTGATGATGTATAAAGACAATGATTGGAATTGTAGCTTCTAATTTTCCAGAAGTAAATCATTAACATCATGTTGGTTCTTTTGCATTATGCTCACATAATTATTAAATACCCTTAACTATAAATGAAATAATTGAGAAGCATTTGGCCACAAATCAACATTGTAACATAAAATTCCATATAAATCATTTGAGTGTTAACAGTGTTGTTTGACCCTTAGAATAATTTAAGATTGGTTTCACCTGAATCAGTTAAAAACTATGCTGTGCAGAATAGGTCTCTTGCATTTCTCCTCAAAGTCATGCAGGACTTCATCAATGTCATTATCAAGGTCTTCACTTTTTCTCAGCTGAAACAAAAAATATATAAATTGTTTAAACCAGAAAACAATGAATACCTTATTTGATGTTTTGTGTATTACCATTGAGCATAAATCTGAAATTAAAAATGCACCAATTGTTGCCTCCTCTAAATTATCTGTAATATCAAAATTTATAACATGGACAATTGAGTTGTCAACAGGTGTGCGGGCTTCCATGCATTCAAGCACTTGATCATAAACTCTCTCCTCACAAGTAATTAACACATGGAACTTGTCATGGTTCTCTTGAAACCTCTCTGGTCGTGATTTTATTCTCCTATTTCTATCTAAAGTGTGCAGCAGTCCATTTTGAGTATAACTGCAACAGAAAACAATTTTTAACAATTAATGTCATGTTGAAAATGCGGGAGGTTTTTATGGATATTACAGGGATTTATCTTTAGCCATTAAGTCTTGGTAAATCTCTTCGTAAGTAATTCCAAAGTCATAAATGTTGGGTCTGTCTGCTGCTGAACCTGGAAGTTTGACTTTATCGCCTGTACCAAATGACTGCACCTGGAAACCCTTCTTGGCAAGGAAGTTGTGTGCTTCCATGCTTCGGTTCATGTTGCTCGAGCATATCACGGCGATACGCAAATCGTCGTCCATGTTTGGGGCCATAGTTTAAAATTTGTTCGTGAATTATGAGTGGTGTTTTGATGTTTCCTTCGTTTTTTTGGAATCGTAACCTACAATCCCGACTAAAGGAATTATTTTATAGCAGTACAAAAGTAGTTTCGATCTGTGATAGTTGTGTGGTATAAGAAATTGTGTATGGACGAAGGCAAATATCAATGAGGATCTTACAATTGAAAATATTTCAATAAAAAATGTGGCCAAGGAAAAATATGGGAGTGATAGGTTTTGGAATCGAATCGTCGTGAACCGAAGAAATCAAACGAGCTGATTATGTGACGTTGATGATACCAACATAAGAGCCTATGTACTTCTAAATATGGTAATATTTTAAACCAGTGATGACGTTTTCGGAGGTTTGAATATGCATTCTAATAATGTGAATAACTAGTTCTTATGAATATTACCACATAATACTTTAGCCAATTTTGTTTAATCAAGTTCAATAATTATATTGAATATTTACTCTTCTTGACGTGTCAGTCAAAACTCCCTAGAATTCTATATATGTGAATTTGCAATAGTAGCGCAATGGCCGCCGCGACTCATGTTCGTGTGGAAGCTTCTGTTTTGGTTTGTGTTTATGCTATTGTTGATAAATATTAGTGCAAATTCTGCAATCTTCAAGCCTCGATCATAAGGTACGTGTCTAAAGAACGTCAGTTTCATCGACTAACCCGCATATTCTGTCCGCAATCAGCATATAAAAGTCGGTGTATTTCACGGCCGCGCCGATTTCGCTCCTCTTTCAACGCACGCATGTTCAATAATTACACACAGATTGTTTAAAAGAAATTACATATGTATTGTTGAAACAGGCATCTAATTAACGACACGTTTGGTAATTACTAACTGGCGAAAACACAGGCCTTATCGTATTACTGTTATCCAATGATAAGAGACTTTCTTCGTCAGGCAACCGCAACCCACAGATTTATTTGGTTTAGATATTTATTTCGTTTCGTTGTTCTATTTATAGTCTGGAGTTGGAAGTGAGTAATTACTGAGTAAGTTGATATGTCCGTTCTACGCAATCGCTTTTATTATAAATAAAATAATAAATTTTTGCAGTTTATGAAGTAACAATCAATAAATGTAAACAATTCGAAGTTGCTAGGCAACCAGCTACCTAGATATGCTCAATTGTTTCATAAACCAATTGAATTTGTGTTAAACGCAAGCAACACTAAGCACTGGCAGGCCTCACATTATTAAACTGTTTAATAACTCTATGTATATTTCTGACATTTATTCCGTTTGCTAACAGTCGTGTAATATTCCCAAGGGCCAAAGTCAGGTCAGTAGCAACAGTTGTCTTCGCTTGCATCAAATATGTCCGCGCAAATGTTTCCAACATTGATGGTAACCACAACGATGCGAAGCCCAGGATGTATTTCCCTAATAGCTTCACTTGCTCTTCATTGATTTTTAATAGAGTTAGCTTAGTGTGAGTTATTTTCGCATAAAATATGGTCGCAAAGTAGGCAGCGACGAAAACAATTAATGTGTGAAGTTTAATCGGCATCATTTCTAAAGAACACTTGCGGTGTACTACCTCAGGTATCACCTCTTCTTTCTTTCCTTTTGTATCAATTTTAGGAGTGTATCTAAACTTTCTACTGATATTTCCGAAAAATCGTCTTTTCGTAACATTTCTTTCTTCATTTTTATCGATGGAATCTTCTGGAACATCTCGACTTTGTAACTGTGGAAAATTTGGAGGAAATGTTTCTTTTAAGTTGCTAATAGTTTCTAAGATATTGAATGGTAGCTGAACTTCCCTTGTTGGGGTTGTCCCGTTATGATTGTCAGCTGTTTCTTGAACATCGTGCATAATATCATAGATTTTGTCAATAACGTGATCAATTTGTCGACTTTGGTTTTGAGTTATTTGAGTGTTGGACACATTCAGCGGGTGTTCGATTATATTTATAATATCACTTGATTCTTCTGTAAATTGTGTGATGTCCAATAAGTTCACCAATTCGGTTGGTTTTATTGTTACTGTGACAATTACAGCATATATTATAGGTAAAAACCAAGCTAATAGCACTTGAATTGCAGACCTGATGCCTCGTGTTTTAGATTTTTGTTGCTCAACATCTTTAGCACTCGCTTTATCGCTTGGCAAAGTTTTAGTGAAGAATATTTTCTCATTATCATCGTTCATTGCCTGTGATGGGGCTGCTGAGGTAGTTGCCGAATTAGACAAAGTTTGCATTTGCTCCGAACATGATTTACACTCAATTGTTGAATTAAACAATGCTATAATTCCATAAATAAAAGCAACAACCAACATGATGTACTTGTAGTACACCTCATCATACATTGAGCAGTCTTCTTCTTGAACATCTATATCTTGTGGAGTCGATAATTCAACATCATCCAGTCTGTCACCATTTCTATTACGATTTTCATCCAGTAATTTCTTTGTTTTCATGTCCAAATCAATTAGTTTCCTACTTAGACGATTGATAGCAATGAGTTTGCTTAGAGAATCATCCTGAGCAATGGATGTATTTCCGAAGGTTTTCTTGTAGTAGCTAATGAAGTCATCTAGGAGTTGATTGGTGTTTACTTTATTTGCATCCTCAGAGGTGAATGTTATATTTGAGCCACCATCATGGAAGTTGTTGGGATTGTAGAGATCTCGTAAAGCTTTCTCTGCACTTGGATCATAGGAAGATATATTTGCTGTGTTCGTAATTTCTGTAGGTCTTGATGGAGGTGGCGTTCGTCTTGATATTGTGATAGTGGTGATTACAACACTTGATCCACTGTTAATTACACAGGAGCACACAACGTAGAATATTCCTAGGATCAAAGTTGCTACAGCTTCGGAGATGTAGAGTGGTGACATTTTCACGTGTTTTTTCTTGATGAGGGTGTAAGTTATGTAGGCAAGAACAACTCCTCCGATTAGGATAAGAATTATGCCGATTATTAGATCTATGGTTAACATTTTTTGTGGGTGCTACTTGCGAGCACTTGCAGATAAGCGGAAATGAAGTGAATTAGATGAGGTTGCGAATTATTGTGGCAGAGGTGTTTTTGCGTTGAAGTATCGGGACAATGAATAACTGTAAGAAGTGTTGATTAGAGTATGCTACGTACTGGAGTACATTAAACAGAGTGTTTCGCAATATTCATTGAAAATACCACGGTTATTTTTAATATGGCAAAGAGATTAAAATTAGTCTTATTCAAGGCTAATAGAAAATGACTTGATGGGTTACGTAATAAAATATTTTTGGGCACATTTATAGTTCATTGCCAAAGATGAAAATCTTGAATGAATTAATTCAATTTGAGTACTCGGTAATATATAACTGATTATGAGGGTATGTAACTGACTCCACATTCTCTTATCATTGAGCTTCAATCATAACAATAGAGAACCAGAACCTGCTGGTTGTTTCCTTGTACACTTTGCAGTTGAAGCACAATTGTCAATCGTTTACTGTTATTCAAAATTCCACTACATTGAATCAAATGTGTAATTAACAAGAACGAATTCCGAATAAATACATATTTTATTTATTTAATTTCCAGTTGAATTAATTATATCTCCTTATTTACTTGGAGTTATTGTTGATGGATCTTGCCTGTTATTTGTTTTCACCATCAACGCTATCACTATCATCCTATCACACTGCCTATCACCTAATTAGGTTATCTATTTCTACCTTATCTATTATGTAACTATTATTTGCAATTATTTCTCGTAGGCAAGATGCCGGTCCGTCGATGTGCTGACCCTGTGAGCGTACAATATGTTTGGGATGCCATCAAAAGCAACACCCAACTACGGCAGCCTGCAGATCTACCACGGTTAGCAAAAACCATTCAGAAGTTGGCTAACTGCAGCCAGTCAAAAGCGGAGATCTACGTTAAGCAAACACTTGAGGATGACCTCATCTTAGAGGTGAAACGTATCTCACAGAAAGGCACTGAAATCGAATCGTACAAGATCCGGCAGGAGTCGGATTTGCAGACGGTACGCGGATCTACTTACATAACAAACTGCAAAAACGTAATCATTTTTCATTGTTATATATTATATATATATTATCAGGGTAAATTATGCTAACTTTATTGCTTTGTGTGTTGTAGCCTGTTGATGATGGCTATGATTGGTATTGCATTGAATGCCATCTTGCTGGGGATGTAGTCACATGTGCAGAGTGTTATCGAGTTTATCACACAGAATGCTCAAAACGAGCGAGTAGGAAATTGAATTTTCCAACTGCACGTATTGTACCTATTATTGTACAGCCTGACGCTGAGACGAGCAAAAAAGATGACCTAGATAAAGATCTGGAGGATACAAATGAAGATAGTGCAGAGAACGGCGACACAGAGGGCCAGAAGTTAAAGAAGGATAAAGAGGAAGATGTCTTAAGGAAGACAGATAAGATTGAAAGTACTGAGGAGGATAAAAAGGGTGAGAAGAGTGATTCGGATGAAAGCAGCGAGAAAAAGACTAGTGATGAGGAATCAAAAGATACTAATGAAGCAAGTGTGGAGGACTACATTTATGACGAGTCGTTGTGTAGCATTTGTAATATGAGTAAATGCGATCCAGGAAGTGGCCTTGACCTTGAAGAATTTAACTATTTGCTTAGTTTTATTTTGACACGAATTAAATCATGGGTAAGGAAGAATTTCGTACTAATAGCATAGCATTTGGAAAACGTGTAGAATTCTTTTAGGTACCAGATCATTTAACAAGTAATTTAAATGGTACTCTAAAGCATGAATGGTATGTACCAGCTGAGATGAGTTGGAGGGCCGGACAATTGTTCTACACACATATGGATATGGCAGCTGTGGAATTGAAGATTCGCACTAAGGACTACAAGAATTTCTCACAATTTAAAGCAGATGTTCTCACTATGCTGCATAATATTGCTATTTTTCATGGAGTAGGATCACAGGAGCATGGGGCAGCTGAGTTTATGATTAGAGACATGGAGTATGACATCACAGAGCTTCAAAATTGTGTGGACTGTTATAGGCATAGTAATGAGAAGTTTAATCCGAAGTGGTTTTGTTTACCGTGTCGGAAACCACATCAGTTGATGTTTGCCAAGCAAAAAGGGTATCCGTATTGGCCCTCCAAGGTATAACTTTTATATTTTTTATATAATTTTGTTATTGACTGTTTCATTTTCCTGTAGGTAATGAAAGAAACAGACTCGACTTATGATGTCCGCTTCTTTGGCGGAAAGTATGAACGTGCAATCCTCCCTAAAAATTGCGTGAAACCTATCTACACTAGCATGTCCCAGTTACAAATTAAAAAGTCGTCTGGTGCTTTCAATAAAGCGATGGAGGAGTTGCGGTTACATCAACGTTTGTTAGAGAATCCCAGCGAAGTGGAAGCTATTAAAGCACTGTCACCCAAAGTAAAGGCAAAGTCTAAACCCAAAAAGTCGAGTTCGATTAAATTAGCACTAAATTCCTCGCATGCGTCAAGCCTATCTCTTAACTCAAGCGTGTTGTCACCGAGTTTAAATTCTAGTTCAAAAAGGACGAGTACAATGCCTAGTGAGGGTGATGATGTTTATGAATTCCACGACGATTTGTCTAGTGATGCCAATACTAAAGACACAGCAAAAGCGAGTAAAAGTCCAGCTAAAACTGGCACCAAGCGGAGAATGTCTTATTACGATGAAGGTAATCCTCAATTGTCTCTTGTTGTTCCTAGAATAATAGATTGTATTAATTTGTAGCAGAGCCAGAACCTAAAACAAGTAAATTGTCATTCTCTTCCCCTGACAAGCCACCGTCTATTGTAAATACTCCCTCGAAGTCTCGGGATTCGGATGTGATTAACATTTCTGACATTGACGAAGAGCGAGAAGGTTTCGCCGAATTTAACGATCCAAGTCAGAATTTGGTGACGAGCTCAACAGAGCTGATTAGAGATGGCGAAGAGACTACTATGCAGAAGTTGGATCAACAATATTGTGATGCTGTTGAGAAGGTATTTATTGTGTAATGTAAAGTTTTCACAGATAATTATTTGTTATTATCTGCTTGCTTTAAAGATGAGACGGAATTTGGAACTGCGTAAAGGCAATCTCAAAGAAGTTATAGTCACGGCGATGGATGCAATGCAGGCTGAGATTGACCGAATACAAAATGAGCATAATGACACAATGAAGAGGATGTTTGAATCACATAATGCACAAGTATCTGAAACTAAAAAGAAACAATGGGTAGGCATTTATTTCAAGAGTTTACATTATGTTTGCTCGTTATTAATTGCATTGAATGTTTGTTTTAGTGTTTTAATTGCGAGCAAGAAGCCATTTACCACTGCTGTTGGAACACTGCATACTGTTCGCCTACATGCCAACAACAACATTGGCAAGCGGGTCACAAGAAAGTCTGCAGGCGTAAGCGAGAGGCATTGGGGTAGTTTAAATCACCAGACGATTCGGAAGAATCTTGATTTTTGTGTAATTTCAGTTGTGATGTCTCAATCAATCACAACTTCGTTAAACTTCAAAATTTAACTTGAAAGCACTTGCTAGAATAACACTACAGTAACATTCAAAATGTACTGTGAATTAGTTTTATGACTAGAAAGATTGTTTTATATTGGTTGCTTGGTGTTATTCCAGCATGTATATCATTTACTTGTACAATTATGGGAGGTATGTTAAAGTTGGATTGCTAAGGGTGCCTACAGTGCACAATTTGCACGATTCACATGTAGAAGTGATGACTTTTATCTAATGATGTATATTCATTGAGAAATCAGTATACTTACTGAGCGCATTGCACATAACATCAGATCTAACGTTGTAACATATTAATGTCACAATAATCTAACACCTGCATGGTGTACATCAAAGTGTATAATTATGTCAAAGGGTAGTGAGGACGTAAGATGAGTAGTTTTACAGGTTACATTTGCCAAAAGCAGGACTTTTTTAGAATGCAAATTGGGGTTTATACAGAATTCCTCATTATTTATTGCTCCAACACGATGCACATAGAACCAAGAAGGAACCAGCAGGTATTTAAAGTTTCAAACAATTGATGAAATTTAGATTTTTAAATATTGATTATTTTGACTAATTGTTTTAAATATCACTGTTTCAAATTTTAAGTTTGCATTAAATACAATGGTGGGCGTTTAAGGATAGGAAATGTATGTGGAATATTCTTTTCCCTTAAAATTATATCTGATGTAAATAAAATGGGAAGGTAGGATTAAATATTTTATCTAACAAATTATAAAATTATTATACACCTGCATAGTTACATTATTTCATGCAAAGCAACTGAATGCACACAAGCAAACATTTTATAAAAGTATGAAATACTTTTCAAATACAGAAAGTTATATTCATAGAATCACAGGTGATCACACCCAAGTTTACTCATCAACTTCAACAAACTCCACATTACTTAAATTATTTGTTCTATTCCTGTATTCATCAAGAAATTGAAGTTGACTTACACTGAGCTCTTCTCCCAACTGTCTGAACACTATTAAAATTTCTACCTTTAGTTTATCAAAAGCTTCTTTTGATATCTTGTTTAGTTTATACTCTGCTTCCAATGCACTGAGTTTGTCTTTTAACTGCTGTGGTTCCATTTTGCCAAATAGTTTGATGACTTCATTTGTTTTGAATGCTTTTGAAATGGCTGTTTGTATGGCCTACATAATTCAAAAATTAATTTAATTGCTAAATTGCATTGGTATACCCACAAGTTGCATTGCTCCCATTGTATTAACCAGTGATATGTCTCCTTTGGAAAGTTTGGCTAAACTATCATTGAATTCCTTGAGTTGATCAAGTGTATCTTGCCTGGCTTCTTCATATTCTTCTGCATCTAGTTCGTCCCTAAAAGATATTAAAATATATTGACTTGAGTATTGAAATTGAATTGAGTTGTGATCACAAACCTTGCTTCCTCTAAATCTTTTAATTGTTCAATCAACCTGTCTAGCTGACTTTCCATATTCTTCTTTAAGATTTCAGTCTCGTTTTGTCCGTGCGAAGTCATTTTTATGCCAGGTAGTATTTGTTGTAAAAGTACTAATTTTAACTAATTTTTCCAGCTCATATGGAGAAGTCAAGTCTGTATCACAAATAAATTGGTTATGTTGTTGGATCCAAACAATTGAAAGTGATTGAAAACTTTCATTTAAAGTGAATAAAATACCTAATAGTGCAACCTTTGCTGTTTGTGCTATACATAGAAAGTAAATGAACGTATGTGTTAAAAGAAGCTTAATGTGGACTGTTTGTCCTAATTTTCACGAATTATAAATAAATTATGATATGATTAGAAGCATTAGAAGAATTCAAAAATACGAGATGTGATGGAATTCTGTTGTGTTAATTACTAGCATTATGTAAGAAGGAATGTAAATTAGATGAGATCAAGCATTATTTAAATTATTTATTCATTAAATATTTCAAATGGTACGTTTAAAGTGAGGCCTCAAAGAGGTCGCTGTTATATAAATGTTTGAATAAAGTGCAACACAATAAATGCACAGGTGAGTTTACTTGACATACAAAGTCAGCAATAATGCACGTGCTTTAAAGTGGCATAATATTCGTTATTATATAACCTAATGTTTGTTTTTCACGATTGTAAGCCGACTATCGGGATTAAGTATGGGAACACTGACAAAAATAGTTCGAGTGCAATTGAATGCGTCGTCAGCTTAAATAAAAATCCACCTGCAATGCAACAAACAAATGCATTTCGTGAAATGTTCTTTTACTTATAGTGTATCCCTCATTGTTGCGCTTAAGACAGGTGTTTCCAAACATAGCAGGTTTTTCGGCATTCCGCGCGGTATCACGATCGTTCTTGCGCGAGTCTATCATCGCGCAACTCTCGCACGAATCATCTTCTGCGGGCGGCAGAACTGTGCGCAGTCTTGTCGTGCTCGTGCCCCGGCCAGCGTCGTGCGCGTGGCCTGTGAGTTCGTGTGAGTGCTGTTGCAGGGAGTGCGGCGGAGGCGGCAGCGACGGTGCGTCGCGCGCTGCGGATACCAGCGCGGCCCCCGGCGGGCGAAGGGTGCGCGGTGCGTGCGGGCGGTGCTATACTCACGGATACTCTCTTCTGCGTTCTCTGCTCGACATGGCGCTCGCGGGCGGTAAGATTGTCCGCAGAATCGGCACACTGTGTCGTTTAGAATTTGTGCAAGGATTCCATTATGGCACGACTAATTCGGCGTTTTTAAATACTGTGAGTATCAATGGAAAAACAGTACCATTGAATATGGAATTATCTAGGTTATAATAAAGCAGGAAGGTGAATGGAAAATGAAACTGAACACATAATTTACCTGAAGTAGCTAAATTTTCAAATGGGAACTGGAATTGTATTCTGGATTCTTGGTCGTAGTCTTGTTGGGATTCAAATTCGAGGGGCTAATTTGTCGGTAGAATGAATGCGTGCACGTAGAGGTTACACCCCTTTTGTTGCAGACCTCTATGCGTACATTGCAGGATGATTATTGAAATTGTGTCACGCGCTAAGCCACCTTACTTATCAATGGTAATGGTAATAAGTCCTAATAACCTTTCATTTTTTGCCGGGGTCATTGTTTTGGAAATGTGCGTTTATAACCTCACCGAGGTTTAAACATGTTTTCAAAACGGAGCAAATGATGAAACAATTGAAACACGTACTTATTTTCAAGGGGGTTTCCTTCCATTGCAGCAAAACCATCTAAACATTAACAAAATCAATAAGGAGTTGTCAATGTATGGTTGTTGTTATGTTATCTCTCTTTTAGTTTTATTATTTCATGTGTTCAAATATTTTGTTTTAATTTTTTTTCCGATAATCGAGTTTTTACACTCGATGAATTATTTATCCACGCTAAAACAAAACTAGTTTGCTGTAATTTTTATCAATTAGCAGTAACTTTTGCTTATCGTTTTCATAACCACAAACCAGAAGTAATCTAAGTGTAATTATTGATAATTTGGCGGAAACGTTTTAGCTATAGTGTTGCATTTGTTTTCACATAAAATGTCCTTCAATATTATAATTTATACTTCGTTACATCAACATAGACTTCTATGGAATTTATTGATGTCTCTTGTTGGCTTGGATGAAACTGAAAGTAGGTCACGAAGATAACCAGTGATAACCGTACTTCATGTCCAACTGATCTAATATGTAACTAACCATATAATATCATAATCAGAAGTAAGAGAATAATATTGTTTTCTACTGGGTGATTATTGTTACAATTCCCGAAATTATTACAATCGCTCAGTGTTGGCTGTAATTTGGATATTTAAAAATAGTATGC
>JAODGC010000003.1:175196-218950 GCA_027574925.1 Ecitoglossa quadriceps | reverse complement strand
TGATTATTGTTACAATTCCCGAAATTATTACAATCGCTCAGTGTTGGCTGTAATTTGGATATTTAAAAATAGTATGCACTTTCTGGTTATTGCATGGTGTGTACATTGTGTGTGTTGTCATTTACTTGACTGAAATAATCTATATTTTTATAAATAATCGTGCCTTGTTCACGAAAGGTTAGAAAGGTTATAGAAATGCATGTTGGTTTGTGTTGGATTTGTAGGATGGCTGCATGACCAGAAAGGCCCACGGATATTAGTTGCTGCCTGGGTTTAAACTGATGAAGCAGATTGAAGCAGATGATGCCGCAATCAGCTGTATTCAATGTCACGGCATTCTGGTACTGTTGAATGAATAACATCTGTTTATTTATGATCGTCGGTGAAGGGTATAGGTATAGCAGCAAGACAGTGGAGCAATATTTGAAGTACATATTCATGGTGAATAATTAGAGAACGCGAAGTTGTTGAACTGCAATTTCCTTTATTTGGCATAATTATAAAGTGAAGGTGACTAAACCACTCGTGGTTTGCATTTATCAACTCGTTGTTAATTGTGTTTGTTGCAGTGTTGTGAACCGGATTCATGTTCGTAATATAAATAATTCTCATGGATGATTATAAAGTGTGGTGTTCTTCACATAGAAAGTTTGCATTTTAAACTTGGCTAGAACATTACTGTATAGTTAGACCAATAGTTAATAGATGAGTGGAGTTGGGTTGGTAATTGTTGGCAATACTTTCGATTGGTGACGTTAAATTGCAAGCTGACACGTTGAGTCATGGTTACGCTTAATTTATCGATTCACCTGCAAGTTGCTTATTCATAAACAACGGTAAGAAACGAGAATAGTAGAAATGATTTCTAAGAGGTACACTAGTTCAACAAGTTTACTACTTCATTTATTCTAAGCACACCATGAAATATAGATGGTTGTCTTTTGATTGCAAAGTACGATAACTAGTGACAAATAAGATATTTGAATTGTACTTTGTAGATAGATGGGAAATTTGCTTCAGTAAAGTTAGGTGAAAAATGTGTTGATCTCTATAATTTGATAAGTTGATCTCTACTTTTTGCACTTTTATGCAATCCATAAACTTCGGTGGCATTAAGTGTTGTCCTAGTATATTCAGTTATGATAGTTTCGTTGGCATTAAATATTGCACATCTGGTTGGAAAGTATTTCAGCTCCAATATAAATACGCGCTATTCATTAATATATACTAAAATAACCGATAATGTTACCAAATAAAAATAATAATTCTTTCAATCCTGGCATATCTCCAAAATTCCCACAACGCATATTTTCAGTTAATCATCCAAAACATACAAGTTAAATCTTTGTTATCAGCGTTACAGTCATTAATAACACTTGAGGTATATTAATCTTTCACATTCATTTCCTGCTTATGGCTTTAAGTTTGATATTGAAAATACTCTACGGAAATGACTTCTACTTTGCATTACATTCTTATATTGCACTTACTGATTTAATCCTGGCACGCAATTGATTTTGGAATTGTGCTGATGATTTTCGGTTTATTTCTCGTATTTGTCTATTAATATCTGTGTGTCACAGAGTAATATTACAAATTATGACGATTTTCCAACCGGAAATTGCATGTATCGTTTTCCTGCGTAAATGTACGTGTCGTGTATCGTAATTAAGTTACACGCGTGGCGTTGTTATCGATCCTTCTGTTTACTTTTTTTGGCTAAGTCGAACAACAATGTATCGCAGTACAATAAACTTACAACCTCGTTCAAGTGTTGTTCTTCGATATTGTTCTACAATTAACTGGCAGAAAGTGTAAGATTTTTGCAGGAGTGGTTGTTTACGTGCATATGGAATTGTTTATAGCAGGTTGGAAGTTGTTTGGAGTTAGGACCCTGGGGGTAATTGGATTGAGATAGAGGAGTAGAAGAGGTATGTAGGTTTTTGAGGTTGACAATATCGATGAATTACAAATTAGTTGATGTTTTAGTGTTTCTTGGCATTGTTGGATTCAATCGCAGCGTGCTGAATATAGAATTAAGAGAGATTGTTAGAGGCATTTTGAGCAACATTGATTCAGCAGGGAAGTACTTATATGGTGAAAGTTTGGACGTTGTAGTTGTGGAAATCGAGGAACGTAAACATGAAATTTGCGTGGGAAACTTGAATTGACGCATGCGCAGCTTTGATATACGCATCCTCAAATTTGAATTGCATTACATGTTATTTTAACTGATTGCGATTCTTTTTATGACTTTATTTCTCTTTTATTATCTTTGGATACTTTATACCGATGAATGATCATGTGTCATTATATTTCTCAGTAGTCCGCAGGATAGAAGTATGTCAGGATATGTTTTTCATATCTTTTTACGTTTTTCTACCTTATCAATTAAATACACAACACTGATAAGACTACGTTTGAAAAAATATCATTTTTTGCTGTGATAATATTGACAACAATCAATGCTTGGATTGCATTTTCAAGTTGTGCAATCGATGTAAATCCAATTGGAAACCACATTGTTTTCTCCTCAATAAAATTCTAATCAATTCAAGTTTTTGTCAAGACTGTTGGGGATATCAAGGATCCAATTCCAGTAACCGTAATGTATACGCAACTGGTGCATCCTTAGTTCGAATGGTTTTTGGCTTCAAATTGCATTATTCAATTTCCATCGTTTACCAATTCCATCTCAATAGTGTACGTCAATTATACGACGTACTTAAGATAAGGCATGTCAATCAACCAAACATTTGTTTTTGAAGTTTACTTTACACATAAACAAATATGGTACGTAGTCATACACTTTGGAAGTAATGCATTTCTTTCTGTGTCTTGCTAAAGCATAATAAGAATCATTTTTATTGGACCTTAATCAAAAGTTTGTTTGGTGTTTAAAGAGTCACAGGATACTGAGATTTTCTCAGTAGCACTGGTGATTTAATTAGCTGTTTTCTTTGACTAATTGAAACCAACTTTCATTCATGTTCTTCATTGATGTTTTTTTGTTGCCAATTTGGTTATATGCTTTGGTAATTGTATGGAACGGACACGCTTTCAGGGCCTTAGGCATGTTTTATATGCATGCCACACAATTCTGGCTATATTGTCTTGATGGTTTCGATTTTCCGGGGATATGCTTAGAACAGACCGCTTTTTGTTACTGTCTTCATAGGGCGTCACGGTAGTAAAGCAGACCCGTTAGATTTTTCATTCAGCCCTCATTAGGACATAAAAGCTTATGGGGCGTATGTTATTCATCTCTGCTATTCTTCATTCTTGGCTTCTTTGCCAAAGTTTGTGGAAGCAAGAGGAATTGTTTTAGGATGTGAATGTGGGAATTTATCTAATGTATGTTGTGGGTCACTTTAGGAGAGAGTTTCTTGTGGTTTTGGTAGCGATGTGAAGGTCGATGTCGAATGTATACTGGGACGGTTGATTTATTTAAGAGTTGAGAGTTCAAATATTATTTTGGCAAATGTTTGGACGTCTCTACACGAATGTCAATTTTGGTTCTCTTTCTCAGCATCGCTGTTTTATTTAGTGTATGTCCTTGGTTTGTTTCAGCTGAAGTGTATACGAAACAATCTAGTGCTACAACGATGCCGGCATTTTGTTACCACAAGACCCACGCCTTGTCCTAGTGAAAAACAAACGCTATCGCAAGTGTGCAAAAAGGAGAGCATTGCGCATCGTACACCTTCAGCGGCGGCTAGCTCATCATCGTCCACTTCTTCCGACTCGGACATTGATGAACAAGGTTTGTATAATTTACTTATCTTCTCTACATTTATTACTTGAATAATGAACTACAGTGCAGTTTATTGCACGTCGACGATAAGAATATGTAAAAGGTATTAATGAAATTGGGGGTTGTTTTAATTTTGAACCTAAATCCACAACAAGTGGAAATAGATTGTTGGTAAGTAAGAAAGCTTACATCAACAATATCTTTCTACTTTCTATGTTTCTGTTCAAAATGTCAAGTCTAAACCCCTATTGTTGTTTTTAACTCACCATTTATTTTTCATTCGAAAACATTTATAAATTGCGGCTCAAGTATCAACTGGCTTTACGAAGAAGTGGGTACTACACTAGGTGTAAGTATCCTTGAAAGGATTCACATGTTCCCCGGAATTGCTATCATTTATCTAGCGTGAATTCGGACACGTTTTCTCTATTTCTATCAAAATTGAACATCTTGTAGTGCATGGACATGCAGAAAGGATGAAATCAAGTAGGACTATGTACTGTGTAGTTTGTTGATACTGCATTTCTCCTGCCAAGAACACGAGCTTTGTTTTTGAGCTTTGAACATGATGAATAATTTAGTGCGAGCATGTGGAAGTAGACAAATAACGAGCGAGCTGCGAGGCTTTTACCGCAATGAATGTGCTACAACTACCACTCAGACACTGGCAAGGGTGTTGGGAAGAAGTCAAAGATAACTGGAGTTTAGCCAAACATTTTAGGTGGAGACACCTCCAGGAGTGACATACTATTTTGTGGTTCACAAGGTAGAATTTAGTTAACTTGTTGATGGAATTCAAGAATTTATTAGTTGAGTAATTAACACTTTGTTTACAAGCTCAGTTAATCAATATGTATACACTTAGAAGTTTGTTGGCTGTGTCAACCCTATTAACTGACAAGTTCGGGTGTTGTTTTAATCGAAGTTTATGTTTTTGATTTCCCAATTTATGTTGTTTCTACTACAAGAGTTTACATTTTATTTGCTTTTTACTTTCTAGGTAGAAGGTGTCTGTTGTAAAATTCAAAAGTCGAGCTTCAAGACTTTTCGAGACTGGTTTATTTAAAGCCAGTGCCGTAAAAATAACTGGTGATTTCTATTTGGCACGCTGGTATTTTGGGAGAGTACCACCATTCAGCTCGTTATTCTGTTTAGATTTATGCATAGCAATAATTCCAATATAATACAGTTAGAAACAGTTGGATATACAAGTTGATTAGTTTTATTTGCACTTATTGAATTTAGTGATCTACTTCTTTGCCTGATAAATTATTTGTTAAACTTTGATGTTTTATGCTGGATGTGACGTATTTCAGTGCTGACATGCACGCTGAGCAAGTTAAGCAACAACGAAATGAACAAATTTACTTTTCCCTTCTACAACGGCCACTTGCTTCGAGGGGGTTTCCGCTTTCAGGAGTCTCTTTCTATAGGCAAGCGACACTGGCCATGCTTGTGTTTGCACTCGACATGTATTAGCTGGCTGAATGAGATCTTAAGCTTTTGATCTAGCTCTAGCTCAAGTTGGAACAGTTTATTGAGCATGCATCGTTAAAGTTCAGTTTGGGGAGAAGCAGAATGTTGGAGGTGTATGAGAATGGGAACTATGGAAGAATTTTATAGAGGTCTTTGAAGATAGTGGAGTATTTTTATAGTTGTTATTCTGCTTTTCTGGTTGTGGTGGTTTGCTTAATACCTAGGATATTTCAGGACAGTTTATGTGGTTTGGCAAACAGTAAAAGTTGTTCATGATGCTTCTACGCTGTTTGTTTGTATTCCACTAATTCAATTAAGTGCGAAATTTAAATTCAAGGTGATCTGAAAATACTGAAAACAAATCACAGATATGTTTTTTCTCTCAATTCATGATCTGCAAACTGAAGTATTTTTTTTTAAAGATAATATCTTACACCAAGAGAATGAAATGTTGGTGACTAATTCTATGATGTCCTGTGAATGTGGTTTTCTAGTTGTCGTGTCGCAAATCTATCGGAAACGACTGGCGGATGTATGTGATGTGTTGGGTGCGCCACGCGCTTTCCAGTCTCCGTTCATTTGCATCTATCGATTTTAGGCGAGGGGCGGCAGCAATAGTGGCGACGGCGGTACATAATGCATGCAGATACGCACAGTTTTCAGCTGGCACCCTTGATACGAGAGTGGAACAGTAGGTCATGGGACGAAGCATCGGTTGTTCTTTTTACTTTCTGCTTTTTCCAATTTTACTTTGAGATTTCACACATATTGCGTTGTGATTATTGACAGTTGTGTTATCTTGGAAAGTGGATTACAAGAATAGGTAACACATGGTGGATATGTCACTTTGGAAAGGGATACATTTGATATATGGTACAGAAGGCTGTTGGCAGGATGTGTCCCTATCATTAAATTGGAATTTGTATATTGGACGTCGTGGATATTACGAGGGGCGATTGCGAGGAGCATTTCTTGGAAGCACACACACCAAGTTTCAGCAAGATTAACCTATTTCGTTGTGTTTAGCATTCGTTTAAATCGAGGAATTTGAGTGATTTGCAAGAAATGAGCGACAAAGAATTTTGTGTCGATTTAGCATTATTTTATGAAAAGTAAAACACTTCAGGACACCAAAGAGAAGCTTGATATACATTATGGTGACTCTGCATCTTTTATTAGAATAGTTTATAGGTGGTTCCAGCATTTTCGAAATGGGTATAATATGCGCATAAGTGACGCTGAACGTTCTGGACGCCCCGTGAGGTTACTACTGTATTGTCAGGTTGCTAAAGCTGTGGGCATCATTGGTGTGGGCTTTCGAAGGTGTAGAGAATATTTTGCATAAAAAATTGGCCCTGACAAAGTTATCTGCAAAATGGGTGTCGTGATTGCTCACGTTTTCCCAAAAACGAAATCGTGTGAAATGTTGGTAGGACGGTTTGCAGACTTTGCAGCGGTTTCAGGAGAATCCGTAGGAGTTTAAGCGTTCTGATACCAAAGAACAATCTAAACAATGGGTTACCAAGGGGGAATCTACGTAACAGATGGTGAAAACCGATGCTTTGGCCGAAAAGATTATGACAATTTTCTTTTGGGATTCACAAGGAATCGACTATATGGAATAGGGATAACCGAGCTGCAAAAAAGGGATTTTTTCATCCTAAGAAATGGAATTTAATGTGGAGTTTTCTTATACCATATCTTACCGTTTAGAAACTTTATATTATGCTATTGCATTGCGTGTTTGAAAGTATATTAACCCCAAAATGGTGGAGGTGCCGCAGATATTTTTCTTATTTATATTCACGCACTGCGCATATTTTCTCTTTTACATTGTCCAGACCACACTACTCCTGACTTGTAAAATTTCATATTTGTGTATTACATTACCCATATATTACTTCCTTATTCTTTTGCCTTTTGTACATTCTAACATGCGATTACTTACTCTTTGACTTCTTTTTTTCCCTCCGTATTTGTGACTTGCATGTTTATTCCCATGCAATAAATAAACCTAATGACCTTGGTATTTATTTTACGTGGAACGCACGCAACGGAGGGCAATGAAACTTTTTACGTCTACGCGGAAAATATATAATGTGCCCGGAAGTGGAAACTTTGAAAGGGGGAAATTCGCTGAACGTACAACGTATATAATACGAACTTGCAGCGTTTACTTCACATTTATTTTACTTGTGAAATAGTAATAGAATTGTTGTAGATAATAATAAGGAAATAAGGAGAGTAAATTCAAGCTACCTATTCCAAGGTACTAGTAGAAGTACTTGGTACTTCTTCTTAAAAAGTGATGCTGAAAATCAAGTAAATATAATTCATTTTATCACATTTGTTAGTTCATCGATAATACGTCCACGATGTAATATATTAAATTATATGGCATTGTTGAGTTTAATATTTAGTCCAAAGATTTTTTCTTAGTTCATCCCCATAGTTTGATAGTTTTCAATTGTTACGGTCCGGAGCACGCTTGTGACAAACGCTTGAGGGTGGCATTTACATTACAATAAATATCTGCGTACGTGGAGCGTTAGGTGTTTGCCGTTGGGGAAGCAGTTCTCCATTTTGAACATTAGCGCGCCAGCAGCGCAAATAAATATTGTAATTAATGGCTCTACCGGGGAGCAAATTGACGATGGAGGCGCCGATGCTAAAGAACTAGGTTCTGCATTTAGGGAGGATTACATTCATTGGGTTTTATAGTGTCACTGTATTTGCCTTTTTGTTGCTTATATAAAATAATTTATGGAGGTCTTTTCTTGTGTAATCTAATTTGTATCTTGAGAAAAGTATCCAGTAGTCACTCAGTGTAAATGTGTTTTATTGATAAAATGCCAGTGTTCTTGTTTTCACTAAAAGCATATAATTTTTCACCCTCGCAGTTGTTTTTGTTTTTCTTTCTCAATTCTTTTCTTCTTATATCTCCGAAACTACGTGTTCTTTAAAGTTTAATGTTTTCGTAACTCTATTAGAGGACTGCTTCTATTTTATTTGCTCAGATCTTGTTGCGACTTGCAATGTCTTGTTACGGTGATGATGTGAGCAATAAAGTACTCTGACAGTAGCGGCGAAAGTGAGGTTTTAAGGTGCGAAAAGGGTTGAGGTGTGGTTATCTGATGTGTGGTGGTACATGCTTGAAGCGGTAGATATTTGGGGGGGGGGGGGATAAGACAACGGCATTTGGGTAAGGGTGTAAGGGTTAAGGTAATATGTGGCAGCTATGACAGAGGATAAAGGATATTATCTTTATTGCCCCATTCCTAAATAACAAAAGATAACCATAAGTTATTGTTGAAATAAAGATGTTGATTTGGAAGAGCGCTTTTCTAGGTTTAAAATGGTATGGTATGCATTGATAACATATATGCTCTGTAATAAAACTTCAGCATAAATCCACTATAAAATACGAGCACGATTTCTTGCTTTCTACGTATACTGTTATATAAGAAGGAAAGCTCCCAGTCTTAGTCCTTGTTGTTTGGTTACGGGGATAAATAAATGTAACTATTGAATAAAACAATAGTCTGCCGCATGGTGTGGCAATGCACACAGCAATAACGTGAAATGCGAACATTTGTAAAAAAGGCCAAAGGAAAGAAATGAAACCCAAATCACCCCTACATGTTCCCGAATCCGACGGAACCTACCAGTAGGAGTCAAACAGTGCCAACGTGAACCCGAGCGAATAAACGACCACCAACGGGAATAAATGTTTTCTGCTTTTTTTTTGTAAGTGATTTTCTGCTTCATGCTAGTTTTTATTTAAATAATTAACGATGTATTCTGAATCTGCGGTATTATTTTATAGTTAGTGGAACATAAAACTAGAAACTTAAAATATGTTTACTTCAAAAAACTAACATTAACGGTTAGTTATAATGCGGAAAAAGTAACTTCATCTTTTTTTGCTGAAGAATCATTAAAAGCTTTGTATCATTTTGTTGACACAGCTATTCTATCATACGCATTTATTCATGCTGATGTCCAACGTCCATACGTGTGGAAATATAGAGGAATTTTTTCAGCGGTTTTTTCTTGTGTTTTTGTCACGTATAAAAAGAGATAGCAATAGATTTTCTTTTGAAGACAAAGGCTTGGAGGGTTCAGGCCAAATTATCATTTGATAATCCTGTCTGACTGTGGATGAATGGGGAAAGTTAGATTGTATTCGGGGTTTTCTTTAAGTTATGATTGTAGAACCGAAATATGATGTAAACTTAATGAAGACTAAAATATAAGAAAAGGTAGTGCAATATGTATGACACTACAACTAGTAGTTCATGAAAGGGCAGTGAAAGGTTACAACGAATAGAGTATTTACTAGAAAGAAGAATAATTTTTGATATTGGATTGGACCTTTTATTTGCCAAATCATGTATAGCTGGAGGCGGGAAACATTTCATCTCTTTGATTAGCTTGTGAAAGTTTATAATTCAAGATAAAAAAGGATACGTCATATTTTAAACTCAGTGTATAGTTACTTTTTTGCCTTCTTACTTTGGTTGATGATTTTCAACAAAAGTTTCTGATAATCTGAGCAAACAGCGACACAAATTGGAAAACATAGGCCTTCTTAAAAGATTGATTTACAATCCATCAATGCAATGATAAATATTGCAGTGATAAATATATATACATTTAAAAGTTTTTTATGAGCTTGTTGCAAATCTCTCCAATCTCGGTTTATCATAGTATTTATTTACTTAGATTTCTTGTAGTTGATCTTATTTATAGAACATGAATTCTTTAGCTTCTATTTGTTTATAGTAGTCATGAGTTTTATACATCGCCGTTTTTCTTAAAATTGCAAAGTCCAGGCGTTATAAATAACTGACGACTTTTCCAAATTACCTTCATGTTTCTACTGCTGGTGATGGGTAAAGTAGAGTGTCTGTATGTTTCGGTATGTAAGTCTCCAAGAATTGGTGGATGCTTTGCAGTCAGGTTCATCTCGCGTTTGGCACACGTGCCAAGAGAGAAAACTCTTTGACGTTGCTCACTTGCTCCATTTATATTTTCGGATTGCGATTACATCTGGGTGCGCTGGCATTTAGGCGTTTGAGAGACGCACTGCAGGAAAATTACAGGATTATACTGAGATGAAAAGAAGTAGGACGTGGTTCTAATTTGTTGCCTGTTTTAAGTAATATTTTCAGTTGTGCTTTTGCTTGTTTGGTGTGTGACTGTGACTGCAGCTGTTGCATTACTAAATGTGCAGACGTTTTAATTAAATTGCCAAATTGTTTTCCGTCTCTCTATGAATATAAAAGAAATTCAATTTAATTTGATCTATTTAAATTGTAACGAAATTGAGGATATGATGAAATTAATTTCGAACATTTGAGCAATTAGTTGCATTAGTTGTCTTGTTAAGGGCAATCTACTCAAAGCGTTGATTGTTTTCAATAAGCAATAAGCAGTGGAAACAATTTGAGAACATGCGGATGAAGCAAGATACGAGATTTAGCAATAAAGAATTTAATTAGATACTCCTCAACATAAATCTGCGGAGAAGACATTTATGTGTCTAGGATGATGTTTTCTTTAAACTGAAGTGTCAAGATGTTTGTGGGAAATGAATATTTTTTGTTACTTTTGTTGGATGTACAAAACAAGGAAGTAGTGCGGTATGACTTGTTGGAAAATATGCAGGACTAATTTTTTTTCTTTTTACTTTGGCGTAATTGGAAAATTGCTTAACACCTTGATGAGCCAATAAATTATTTCATTTCATCGTAATTCCTGCTCGAAGAATAATGCTTTCACTTGCCTCTCTTTTCCAGTTTGCAGGAAGCAAATTTTGTAGTCCGCCTACATTGTATGGCTCTGGCCTGTGAACGTAAATTTTTATTTTTATTTTGATTTACGGCAATGACCTAACAAGTCACATTTACGTTTTTTCGCACACTCTGCTTTCATTGCATATTTTTTCGTACTACCATACTATCATAAGTTAAGAATTGGTCTCAGTGATAGAGACATAAAAGGATCATTCTTGCAACTTTCTTATGCTGCAGCTTTCGGCATACAGCAATGAGGAGTTGAGCAAGTCAAGTCATGTTGGGTTTTTTCTTTACACTGTTCTTTTCGTTTCAATTATAAAAGCAAACTTGGTTCAGGTGGCTCCTGAAAGTGATATTCGCAAAGGTCGTATCTTTGATTTGGTGCCGAGTTTGATTTCCAACTTTTGTTTGCGGCTAGAATTTTAATTTCTTCTTTAGTTGGCGTAAAACTCATTTTTGAACTTTTCCATTTCAACTGTTTGACTTTTGGCTCCTTAACAAGAGTTCTTGACGTTGTTTTCTTCTTTTGCTTCCTAAAACATCCAAGTATGCTTCCATGTAGACGATATTCAAACAGCTCTCCTAGGCATTCGAAGCCAAGGCCTATTGTTCTCTCGTTGGCGCTTTTTGGGAATGCGAATGGGACATAGCAATGTAGATGTGAACGAATACGGGTTTGTAACTGAAGTGGTTTTGGCTGCTGGTCCAGGAAGTCATGCGTGAAGGACAATCATGAAGTTCATTGAAATTTATTGCTTTGTCGCATCTTTTCAAACGCGATGTTTTTTGTTGGTATTATGCCGTGGGAATTAAAATTTATTTGATAGTTTATTTATTTCTTGATTTCCTTGGTAAAATGAATGATTTCAACGCAGGAGATTTGGTGGTTAATTTAAATGATAACCAAGTTTTGCATTTGTCCTTTAATTTACCACCGCATGACCACATGCACCGCATCCTGAAGCATCTGGTATTCTAGCAGTAGGCTATTCAAATATTCATAGTGCTAATGCAATTACCTAGAGAGTGTTATGGGATGGCTGCTGTTTCCTATCTACGACATTCTTCAGTAATTTCACTTTTGGGAAACGAACCAAATCATAGGACGAAATTTTCTCAGTGACTGTTTTCTGAATTGATTGTATCACGTCCAATTTGGTAAAAGGAAACTTACTTTATGAAATTTATTGCAACCAAACTAAAGGAAATTGATCATGCAATTTTCTATTTTTTTCAAAATATCTGTGAGGATGGGATAGTAAATGTACCTTTTCCAATGAGGAAAGCATAATTTGGTTTTCATGTATTGATTTCTACTTCCTCTTCAGTCTTGCTGAAATCCAGTGCGTTTAACCTTGATAACTTATGTATTTCACGTGTTGCTTGCATATCATGAATACAAATGAGAAAATTCCTAATTCTTAGATTGTGGATATGTTGTTGTTCATTCGTACTGATTATTCCTTCTTGATGTGCAGATTATTGTATCAATACACGAAAATTAACATAGTACCTTCTGATTGCTCGTGACTCCACGAAGTCGTCAACGATAATAGTGCCTCTGACTCTAAGAAAAGTTTATCGGTGCCCGTATTTCTTTGCAGTTCTTATTTCATACATGTGTGATTCTCTCAATTTCTAGAAGTTTCAAATGCAGCATGTAACAAATGACAAATGTTGTAGTTGTTTGCATTGATGTGGTAAATTTGCACATGTTTAATGATCTTTTTTAGATTTGGATTAATAGACTATCGATAAGTCAATGCCTACATTTATTTACAGAATGTGCGGTCTATCCTATGCATTTAGATGAGAAAGAAACTTGAATAGCTACGCGTGTTACTACTGTATTTATAGGGAACTTCTAGTTCACGAAAAAAGCCCGAGGGCGCTTTTGTTCGCGGGTGCAATTTTCGAGGCGCTTTTGTTGTGGGCGCTTTCTTTGGCGAAACTCAATTGTGTCTTGTGATTATTTTAATCCTATGCAAATGCTTGCATTGCATGTGAAACATCATGCACTGGAATTAATTGCACTCGGTTGGTAGAGCTAAATTAATGTCAAAAAATGCATTTATTACTTACTACCCTGGCACTTGATGAAGTGGTATACTTATATTGTTCATTTGCAAGTCAGATAAGCATCGTAATTAACGTTCAGTGTTTCTTTTATTGAGCGGGGGAAAGATTATTATTTAGCACCGTGGAACTAAAAAAAGGGCAAAGCAAACTTTTTTCTTTTGCTTTTTGCTTACTTTTTTGTGTTAATCATAAAGGAAATTTGTGTTTTACTCGGTGTTTAATTAATAATTATTTCAGGCAATTTTTAATCGGGTTTTTTAATTATGAAGACTATTTAATGCGATTAGAAGTTGGTATCAATCTCTTTATTGGCCATTAAAACTGTAGAAACTTTAAACAATAAAAATGTAATTTTATATTTTCTACGCTATTTTCTCCATTTTTCTACGTTTATACCTCTTAGTATAAGTTTCATTCATTTGTAATTAAATTTTTATATCCTAATTTGCTGACATCTACCATATGTCACTCTGACATTTTACTTTTTACTGCATTTTATTTTTGTCTGCGTTATGGGAGTTTCGAAAGTTTTTCCACGTTTTTACTTGACATCCGAAGGTTGGAGCGCTTTAACTATACGCATTTTCTGGAATTTATTTCGCTGCTGACACTTGTGTTGGACATTTGCTTGGAAATCATTTCGGTGGTAATAAACTTTCAACCAGTGGCTCTGAGACGTTGCTTTAGCTTAGAGCGGTGTTCTGAGTCCTTTGAGAGATCCTTTGGATGACTTGCAGCAGAGAGATAATTGAAAATTTATGAGAGGGAGTCTATGTAGGTATATTTTTAGTTGGTGATCTTGTTAATATGTTAATATTAATATAATAGTAATATAATTCAAATTGGCCTTGGTAATAGTCGTAATAATTTAGTAATGTAGATTATAATTCTTTTTATCCTATATTAGACTAGGAGGCTACGCTTTGCAATACAACAAGGATATGGGTTTCATATAAGAACAAAAGATTATAAATTCCTTTTATTTTTGGAGTTTGACGTTAGACGGCAATTAATTTTCGAGGAAGTATTCTATGTATTTTCGGGTAGAACTGGTCATTAGGATTGTTATTTTATTGGTTGCTTTAAATTTTGATAAAAAAATGGAACAAAGAGAATTTCTAAAGAAATCCAGGAAAGAGTGCTTACTTGGAGAAGAGTAGCTCGAAAGATGATCGCAGGAAAACATTGCGACAGACAAATATCGAGATGATCTCTTGCTTTCAGTTTTCTCTTGACTTATTACTTACATTTGTATTTTTCGCTTTTGTTTAGTGTCGGGCTTTGTATTTTAGAATTTCAGTAGACTGATGTTTACATTTCTTTGAACATGCTCATTTCAGGCCTTTTGTTACATTCGAACTTTGTCTCCTTTTTTATTTTAGAAGAGAGTTTAAAAAGTAATCCAAAAATTTTATATGCCGCATAGTTTAATACTGAATGACGTAGTTCTGTGCAGTTTACAACGTTCACATCATTCTCGTAAATTCATTCAACATGCGTTTGAACATGTTCCCATATTACTACCCTACCGGCGTCTTGATCGCTTCGCTGATAGTAGTGACAGACATTGTCAACATCACGACATTAGCACTAGCACCGTAGCCTACTATTTTAGCCCGTTTTGGGTACGATATCATCGAATCAATATTTCCTATAGGTTGTTATTCTGGCAGGATTGAATTATCGATAGCAGAATGTCATCAAAGCCAGCAAATTGGGCTTCATATCATTTTATTTTTGGCTGTATTATCATGTTGAGCTTTTTGTGTGATGACTGCACTCAGTGATATGTAATGTCCACAATATTGGTACTAGAATATAGCAAGAAAATTTAATTAACGTCAAAGAGTAATGTGCTAATTTAAATTATGATAGTTGGAAACGGAATAATATCCTTTCAATTTCCTTAGCGTATATGTATGTATTATACTTATATTTTTATGGTTTCTATTGAAGAGTGTATTTGTCATTGTAAATGTAGTGAATAAATGTCCCCCACAGTGATTCTATTACGCTATGTTCCATTTATAGTCACTCTGGTATTAGTATTGACATATTTAGATGAAAATCAATATCAGTGGCGATTGGAGGATCGCAAGCTGGATGGTGGTGACATTCAGTTCTATGCTTAGCATGGCCTACGTATCTCAGTGTTGTGCATTCAAGGAGGTCGCAAGCTGTTATTAATTATGCAGCACGAGTGAATAATGCCTTGGTGTTTGGTGTTACGTCTTTGCTCTATTTGTCGATGCTATAATAGGGGAGGAAGATTGAGAGGATTTGCGAGCTGGTTGAGGTTGTAAGTGGAGCCCGGATGGCACGCTTAGGCGTTCACTAGATTTACATATCGCAACAGTCAATATAAATATTTGTTGTGTTTACTAATTTCTACATTAAAGCACAGATGATTTGCATTCCGACATGGTTTAAGTTACTAAACTGGAATCATGTGCTTTAGAATTTTTATCGTTCAAAGCTGAGCATATATCATAGAAAATAAAAGCATGATTGCATCCTTACGGAATACCTTTTGTAATCCAATAAATTTAGAAGCGTATTGAATGTAAAGGATGCTGTTCTTTATTTATTTCTGCAAGGAGATTGGGAGAGGATTTGGACCTAAGAACACGAAAATCATTTATTACAAGTATTTGAAAATTGACTCACATCTGGGACATGATGATCAAGCCTTGATCCGGAATAAGAGTCCGGGAACATTTTCTAAATAAATTCCCATTTAATTACTTTACAGATACAATTAATTCATGTGCTTGTTACAAGGTATTACAATGAACTATCTAATAAATAAGTAAACAATTAAACAACAATATATTAACACATCAATTAATTAGATCAAGTACGAACAACAATTGCTGGACAACACCAGATAATATTTTTGTCAGTTAGAAATAAGGTTTTGGTAAATTATATTTCAATATGATATTTTTAGCGACTAGGTACTAATAGACTAAAAGAAAATTAATATTTAACCACAGCTGGGTGCTGTATTGATTTTTAAGATCTCGTTAAAGTCTTTATAACCCTTGAAATTAGATTAATATCGTCTCCACCAGCTCCACTTATTTCATTACTTCATAAGTCTGTTATCCAGCTTACTTCCTTTTTCTTGTTAATCTTTAGTATTACAAGAAAATTTAGTATGTCTCGTTGTATATTGTGCAATAAGTTTTCGTCATATATTCGTGATATAAATGTTGTTAGTTAGCAACTTCGTAAGGTTCAAATTCCATTTCTTCTGTCTTCTTTGGCTTGAGTTTAACCTTCTCATAAAAATCATAGGCCTTTTTATTATTGCTATTATTATTATGGTTGTGTGTGTAGGTAATGCCTGAATAAGTCTTGTTATCCTCACGCATTTCTCCCCATTGAATCAATTTCTTCGCCTTCATTTCCTCTCCGATGATTTTTGGCGATTGATTTACGCTGCTCACTTGAGTTATGTTGGTCACATTCGTCTTTGGATTCGTATTCTTCTTGCCGTTCATGATGTTGACGTTCATTGTTACCATTAAGGGTTTATGACCACTTTCTTTCGGATTATGGGGAGTATTAATTTTACTCCTTCCATTCTGTCCATTGTGGCCATGGTGGAGACTCGCGGCGCCGTTCAAACTGTTGAGGAGTTTTACATTATCCTGGACAATATTCACCTCTTTGATGGGCTCATTGGTATGGCTCACTTCAGTGATGTTTTTAATTTGGTTTTGTTTCTTGAGATTGTGCTCATCGAGGATTTGCTTCTGCTTCATGATGAATTTCTTGCGGTATTCACTGAGGTTTTTGGTGCCGACCAGTTCCAGGCGGGAGCTGCAGCTGTTTGATTTAAGGAGTTTAAATTTGACTCCTTGGTAAGATCCAGGTTCCTGGTTGTGTGGATGTTGCGGTAGTGAATGCGTTGATGCGGTGTTCAAAAATTGGTGACCATTCTCCCTCATTTTATTGGATTTGCAAGCACAATTGCACTTGGGCTTCTGGGTCTGTTCTTGGATCTCATCCATGATGGCTTTTGTCATTGCTTGGGGTTTACGTTTTGCTGTAACCCTTCCACCGTAGTAAGTAACAGAAGTACCACATTCCCTAATTTTTTCTAAGATATCTTCACTGACGTATTCACAGCAGACGTCAGCTTCCTCATCGTATTCACCATTCTCTTCACATTCTGATATGTTTGAACTTCCATCCGATGCAGAGCATCTGTCTTTGTCAGGATCCACTGGTCTGATGTATTGAACGGTTTGTTTCGCCAATGCGTCCATGTGGTTAGAGCTTTGGGATCTGGGCATTTGTCTTTCAAACATCTGCCTCACTTTGTTGACGGTGTCCGGGTTTGGTAGCTCATCGTCATTTACTTCTCGATTCACTCTGATTGGATGGTAGAAGAAGTGTTTACGAAGTCCTGTGCTTTCGTTGTTTGATGGTGGTTTACCTGGATTTCTGATGAATTTCGTTACTTTGTTTGGATGATGTGTAGAGTTACCACCTACATATTGAATGTTAGTTCTAATTGGTTCGATTATAACGATGTTATTATCAATTAAAAGCTCTTGGAAGGAGTAATCTTGTAAATATTGCATTAGACCATCGAATTGAGACTCCTTTTCGCATTTAGCGAAGATTTTCTTCTGGAATAGATCTGATTTGACCACGCGGTACCGAATATGGTCAAATTCAGGTTCAATGGATTTTGATTTCTTGATTGATGCTTTTTCCAATGAATCCTTTGTGTTTTTGAGGTCTTTGGTGTCTTTCATTTGAACTTGTTTGATTTCAGTGATCTCTGGTTTTTTGGAAGGTGGAGGAATGTTGATTGGATCATCTTTGACAACGATTTGCTCGTATTTTCCATCATGTTCGATGAGTTCCAATGTATTTGGATTTAAACTCTCGAAATGGTTGTCAAAGTAAGGATTTTCTAGTAGTCCTTGCTTATTAGGGTTTTTCTGAAATTGTGCATCGTTTTTCTCGAAGAATTGTTTGGTCATCTTTACCTTTGAAGGTGCTCTAACATCTACTTCTTCTTTTTTCCCCTTTGGATCAACCTCAAACTTTTTCTTGAATTCTTCTACCTTCGTCTGCATCCCAACTATCTTACACTTTGCTTGTTCCTTGGTAACCTCTTTGATAGGATCTTGTTTCTCTTCTTTTCCAATCATACTCCCCCAGTAGTTTCTCATTGTATTAATCTTAGTTTGGAACTCTTTGTTGAGAGAATTTTCACAAACGTTCGACATCTTGGTACTTTCAATCAAAACCTCGACTTCCTTATCACGTTGGAATAATTCCTTAGTGTTTATTTCCTCACCGTTGACAATAACTTTTGGATTGGGTTTAGTTTCACTTTTGAATCCGTTGAGGGTCTGATTTAAGGTTTTTACAGTTTCACTGAAATTCTTGTCTGATTTATTCTTCTTTGCCTTGGGGATCTTGGAGATCTTAAGTTCGAAATCTACTGGGATTGAGCTTCTAGCAGTGACGTCAAAATGGTTACCAATGTTGACGATGAATCTATTAGTAGACACGTCGGATGGGGATTTCTGGAGTTTTTCGCATTTGCGAAGTTTGCGGTCGATTTTCTCGCACTTTTGCAAGTTTTTGCTTACAGTAATATCCGGAAGCGAGAAGTACTGATTTTCAATGAGGTTTGAGTCTTTTTTGCTGAGTTTATTTACATTCTCTGAGTTGTCTTGATTAGAAGTGAATGCTCTGGATATGCGTTTGCTCAAAAAGTTCTGCAACGGTTTTTTGGAACCTTTCTGCGTCTCCAAGAATTCTTTGAGATAGTTGTGACTGTGTTTCTTGGCTTCCTTAATGTCGTCCTCGTCGCTCGACTTTTGCTGTTCGGGAACGCTGACGACGGTTTTAAATTCGTCAGCTCGATATTCCTCGACTTCTTCTTCTTGCGGCGGCACTTGAATGCTGGTTTTGATCAAATCTTTGTCGGCAGCCAGCGTTGGAATTTCATCATATATAGGATTTGCTTCTATATTTGAGAATTCTGACTTGGATTCGCTCTCTTCATACGGAGTCCTGTTGTTCGTGCTGGTGCTCTCCTGGTAGTGATTAACAGGCTGCTGCTGCTGCTGCTCTTGATGGCGATTCTGTGGCAGTTGTTGGTAGTGTGCGTAGAGTTGGGATTCTCCACGATAGTACCCAGATTCTTCTAGGTCGGGGCGCAGTTCCTGGACGATGGGCTCCTCCTCGACTAGTTGCTGGTGATGCGGTTGCGCTTCGCTGGGCACAGGTAGGCTGGGCCTCGCCTCGTTGTTACTATCCGAACTGGTTCGCTCAACCGGTTCGTAGTACTTGGGGTCGTAATCGGACAAAGTTGAATCAGACTCGTAGCCGTTGCTGGGGGCAAATGTGGGCAGGCTTCTTGGTTTGACGTAAGTTTCCGGCTCTGGATTATAGTAAGGAGTATTTCCACGAATGGTTCTAGGCTTGCTTTGGTGATAGTGTTCTTCGACTTTGTCGTAGAGTTGAGTTTTGCTGAGGACGATGTTTTCGTCGTAGGAAATATTGGTACTCTCCGGGTAGAGCAAAGACTGACGATATTTTGAGTCGCGTGTGAAGTTCCCGACTGACACGTTGTCAGTGAAGGAGTGATCAGTATCACATTTGCTGTCTGGGTAGTAGTTTGGAAGACTTAGGCCGCTGTCTTCAGTGTGCGTTTTATGGTGGTTAGATACTTGTTGAGGTTGTGGTTTGTAGCTAGCAGCGTCGTGCTCGAGGCTATCAATATCAGTTGTCGAGTGTATCAGATGTCCAATGGAGGGTAAATATTGTGATCCTGACACGTCTTCGCGGTACTTAAAGCCGGCTTGTTGCGGAACAGCGTATTCTATAGGGCCACGTGTCAAAACACTCACCGTGCTTTGATCTGTGTACAGGCTTTCGTGGCTTATTCCTCTATTTAACGAATTCCTCGAAGAACTAAAAAATAAGCTCCAATAAATCATTACTCTGTGTAAAACCATCAACAACCTACTTGTTACAACGATCTATTAACTTTGCTCTCGGAATTAACTGCGACCTCCTTCTAGCCCTAGTTGGATTTGGTATGTCAAGATTGGTAAAAATATCCTCCCGGGATATCGCTAAACTGCGACTCCTTCTCAAAGTCGACTCGGTCGGCTTATGATCGCCGAGCGGATTAGAGGACACGTTCTCCAAACTGCCTTGCAACAACTTCTGACGATGGCGCTTTGTGTAAGTTTGATCCTTGCGGCGCGACTGGTGGTTTACTTGGTGGTGAAGCAGCGAGTGGTGGCGATGGTCTTTCAAAGATGCGCGATGGTTGAGAGCGTTTTCACGGTCTATCCTGAAAAAAATGAAAGGAAAAGTCTTGTTTATCATGTTGTTGAGTGCTGCAACTTATTTTCTAGTGGCCCGCGTGGAAATGTTAATATTTTTGTTTTGTTTCAGGTGAGTTATGCTATGCGTTTGGGGAGTAAAGGTGCTCCTGTTATGGTTGGTGTTGCCACATCGTCTGCGAACTTTGGTAGGTTGTTAGTCAGTGCGAGTCATAAAGTTTATTCTTGAATTATATTTACGATCTGAATTTTTATAGTTGGGAATATCTGGGGAGATATCATGCGAACTAAATTGGTGTTGGTTGATTAAACAATTATATGTTTTACTATTAACCATGGAATATGTTATTTGGGTTATTTGTGGAAATCAAATATTTATCTACTATTTCTCTGTTCCACTCTATAGCAATTTGCTCAGACACTGAAGATTATTTCTACTAGAATCTCTTGAAATATTCCTGTTTCTAGCATATTTACAGAGAACCTTGTTTGCTGCAATATTTACTTTTCTGATGAGATATTGGGAAACCCTCGAAATGTCTATCAAATAGCCATTTTAATGAAGCATAACGAATGACATTCAGGTGCATGAAAGTTAGCACTTGACTGAATACTGCATATGCTCTTCATCTTCAACAATTTCAAAGTGAAATGCATTTGCCGAATGTACTGAATGGTTAAAGTGACTTTAGACTGTTAGGATGAAGAATATGAGATGCTGTTTTACTTCCTCCTGTCACATTCTCAAGATTTGCATTTCATGAAGTAACAAGTGTCTTAACAATCTCTCTACTATGTAGGCATACATAATCTATGTGATCTTAATGCATAAATGTAATTTTTTGCAATCGATTACTTCATGTACCATGCAATTTTCGTTGGGAAACTGGTTACACATTGTGTTGTGTTGAATCATGTTGCATTCATGCGTTAATTTTTGGCAAGCACATCAATTTGATTTAGTGATGATCGTGTCTAATATTAGATGCAATGCGTGATACTATTTAATGAAGGTTGGTGTTATTATATCAAGCTGAAAATATCAAGCATGATATTGCAAGAGAATTAAAATATGACAATGAAAACAGAAAACAAGTGGTTGATAATTGAGCTAAACGTGCGTATTGGTAATTCACACGTCTCAGCGAATCAAATTAGCTCTTAATTAACACACAATCAGAAACATACTTGACCCTCATCAGTTTTTCAGCGATTGTACGCATTGCATGTCATTTATTCAAGTAATTATCAGATTAACACATTTTGTTGAATTCAACGTCAATATAAAGTTATGTGGAATTCTATTTGGTACAAGGACTTCTGAGTTCTGAGTTCATCCTGTATATTCTCTATGTGGAATTGTTGTAAATATTGCTTAATTGACGTGATATGCATTTGTGGGTCAATCAGAAAAGCCGGTTGGTAATTAAAAGGAAATGACGGGAAATGAAAAACACGCGCTGCAGTAAGTACACGGAAATTAAGCTTCCTGGTTCAGGTTTTCTTTGGATTCTTGATTATCTTCTAAAAGGGGAGATATTACAAGAACATGGAGGTTTTAATCCTGTTCAACATTTTAATTTTACGGAATTACTAACCTTTCTCACTCTGTGGCTAAGATTTTACTCAGGATTCAACTTTTCTTCTTATTTTACTTGAATATTTTTTTCTGTTTTGTTTTACTACTTTTTTTTAACAAAGAATTGAACACAAAGCACTGGCAAGTTCGCAACCGCGGAATAATTCAACTCAAGTGCGCAGTAATAAGAAGAAGAAATGGTGACTATAGTTGTTCCATTCATTTTCTTTATTTGCGTAGAAATCCTGCGTCATTTTGTAGCTCTAGCCCTGTATTGAGAACATTCGCTTGGTGGTTGGCAAGCACTTTGAATGAGAGTTGCGACAAGAAGGAAAAACTTACAATTTATTGATGCGACTGACACAAATTTAGCTGCGCAATGGTGAGACAAGGGTGGAATAGGCAAGGAAGGGAATTTAATGGAAAATAAAGGTGACGTAAAGTCAAGGAAGTGAATTTAATGTTGATTTGCAGTGGATGTGACAGAAAAAAAATTGCAGCAAGGAAATTGCCTTGAAAATATTCGTAATGCCAGTAATTGAATTGTTTGTGTCTAGATTTACTGGATCTGTGTATTTATAATGACGTGCCCGATTTTCCGCTTGGTTTGAGTTGGGTAATTGTGAGCTGTTGGTAAATGCTTCTAATTTGTAAATGAACGCTTGTCACATTGTCAAAAAAAGGCAAAAAGTAGCGGGAAACTAGAGTCGATTAAATTTACTATTTACTACGCTAATGTCGTAATTAGTTTTTAAGAAATGTTGAAATGGTTTGCGCTGGTTTACCCGAATTGTACTAAAAACTATACTTAATTGATGTTACCACAACTAGTATATAGCAATAAAGCTTTTATGATGCTTAACATGAAATAGTTGTCATTTTATTAGCATTAGTACAAATTGTATAATGTTAATAATTGTCGCAATGTTTGGAATCTGGAAATGTCGCAATTTCCCAATCACGCGCCCACACATTCGCCCGTGTGCAGATTATCTTCGTCCTCTCTATTTATATCCATTTAATGCATTAAAAAGAGCAACGCTGTAGACGGAAGTGAGTGGTACATGATCGCACGCGCTGAAATTCAATCTCTTCAATCTTGTCCTCAACTTTCCCAATTTTGTCTTCCGACGACAGCTGTGGGAAATTCCACCTACAGACATAATCACATTCACACTCGCGACTTGCACGTGTGGCTGGAAAATTGGGAAATTTCACGTGAGTATGAGCAACGCGTATAAGTCATTCTTGGTGGAGTTATTACTTTGGAGATATTTCAATAATAATATTTTACTCTTAGTCTCTCGACTCGCCCTTTATTTTCATGTTAGGCAAGATTTTAGGCTTTTTTTGTATTATGGACACGTGGTATAAAGTGAGCGATAACTTTGTTCATATTCAACGTGGAGTTAGATCATATCTATTTCTCTATTTTTTGATATCTTAATATACCTAGATTCGTGTCAGATGAGAGGAAACCTCATTAATTTTACTGTTTTACATGTAAAAAACATCTAAATCTTTTTAAATTTTAAAGTTTTGGGCACTTTTGCTTTTTAAAAGCTCTCAAGCATGTAATAAGCTATTAGTAATATTGGAATAGTTTAATTTTGCTATTTTGTGGATTTGGTCAGTAAAATATTCATAGAAAATTCAGTGTTATCAATCTTTGGGAAACCTTATCCTATTTTTGCTCCTATTTGATATTCATTAAAGTTCGATTTTTGTTGGTTCGAACTTGGCACACTTTTTCATTGGATAAAATGTGAGTTGTTTCTCACATCATAAAATCTTAATTAAACCAGCCATAAATTTCAATTGTAATTATTCACAATATTCGCTCGCATCATTCAATTAATTCTTGTATAACAATCGCAAAACTTGTAATAGTTTCCAACTTTGCAGACGTTGCCATCGCCAGATCACAAAGTTGCGCCCATTAGGAACGGATTAATGTCACAACTTGTAATTTAATCCTACTTTCCTCGCAAATTTTTAATGTTCAAGTCATTGAATGTTGCAGGAAAGCTATAAATTAGTCAACGAGTACCAATCATCTTACATTATTTGTATAGACTAAGCTTTTTTGCTGTGATTTTGAAATAATTTTGCTTTAATTGCTAGAGATTTCAAACTGTTTGTTGTTAGAGGTAATTCCATGGTGTGATATTATAATTGACATGATGATGTATTTACGCAACATGATCGCCTGAAACAATGATGCGTTAATGAGATGACGCACTCTAATTGCTCGTTAAAATCCTGTCAACAGGATTGGGGCACTACAATAGGAGAGAAATCTAATTAAATATTGTATTCTAGGTGGATGCATTTGATTTACATCTCACTAGATTATTTGTTTTCCTGCAAATATTTCACGAATGCATTTTCTTTTAATGCATGCCATGATACTTTGATATTTTATTTTCTTCCTACTTATTGAATTTCTCACAGTGTGTATTTTTTCTGTTTATGGCGTATGCTGTTATTGTATTATGGGCAACTTAAGATATCCAGGCATCTTTTTACAACCAACCCTCGACTTGGTGCAGATAGCAACATTTGCTCGCTTGCAATCATTTGCTTTTATTGCGAATCAATGAGTTCTGCTATCTTCATTAAAAGTTGGTAGAATGCAAAGAAATACAACATCTTTTGCTTTCTTCCTCGTTGTATCAAAATTCTTTTCATGTCCTTAAATTGTACTATGATATTCCCAATGGAAACAAAGAGCAAATATAAAGTTTTAATTCATCGGGAGTGTTTTTTCTTTGTAATGAGGAGAAACTGGACGCTTTTGAGATTCCATTTTAGAGATATTCCATTCTAAGTCTTGTTATCATTTAAAGTGAATTAGTCTCATTTTTGTGGTTGTAAAACTTAGTTAAAAAGTAAGAGTATCATTTAAAATGATTACTTACTTATTTTTATGATTACTTGCTAATCGGTAATTTCTAAAATGTAGGAGAGATTTTCACTTTTTGCACATGATTTTGCTAGTTTTAAGTGCAGGTCTAATTATTTAATGGTACAAACTATTTTAACAAATTGTCGTTAACGATTTTCTCTGGTTTATCTGATATATCACGTCTGACACGTTTGACCTCGTCAACGTATTTATGTATGACGTTGACAAACTACATATTTCTGCTGTTTTTACAATAATCTACTAAGAAAGTGTGTGTTGAAATTTAACAAGCTTTATTGTAAGTTGTTACCTCACACGGCATATTGTGATTCATAGTACTTTTGATATGTAGAATCAGCACGAACATTCCCCAGTCACCACATTCATGCATTTATGATTTCAATGACTGTATTGTTGTCTGCTTTAATTTGCACTTCTGAGGACATCAAAGTTTAAGCTTCCGCACTTTATAGCACTTTATTTTCACTTATTTAATTCATAAACCCTTCTCTAAATGTTACGCCCTCACTCACAGGAAGTTCTCGATTTATTTGTCTTTATCTCTTGCTTTCTTGCTTGTTTGCCATATGTAACTGCCTTTGTTTATGGCTATATCTAATGTCACCATCTGAGTAAGTACAGTGACTTAAAGTGTAAGCTTCAGGCGTATGTCGCGTAATCATCGGTGGATTACCGCGGTTGCTTTCGATTTCACCGCGCGAGACTTATCCGCGAACTGAGGACCGACGCGTCATGGTCTCCGTTGTCTTCCATGATTATGCTTCATGCCCAAGCTACTACCTTTCCGCCCACCCTACCCATCGAAGCTAAACCGGGCCCAACTGCAGAGCGGTGGGTTTGAATGTTTTAATGAGCTGAGCATGAGTTGAATCCGGTGGAAGCGTTTCGCATGGTGGGTTCTCACATTTGGTCGATTTTTATAGAGATTAGAAATGATAAATGTGCTGGTAGATCATTGATTAATTTGCTGTATGGTTAACATTTGGCTACTGAAGGTGGTGGATGGGGGAGTGTATACGTTGGGAACAAGTTGATAATCTGTGTTTTGAAGATATAATTTTTCCACTTTTAAATGATGTTTGATGTTAAAAAAAATTGAATAATTGTTTGGGAATTTCCTGTTTATCAGACAATAGTCTTCCATTGTTATTGTGTTTCCAGTTCTTTGCCAACTCTTGTTGCAATACAGAAACTCAGGTAAAGTCACTTTATGAGCGAATTTTGCGGTTTCTTGACCGCTTTTAGGATGACACCGGTCATGTAAAACGGTAAATGTGTACTATGGTGATTTCAATATTTCGGCGAGTTTTGATAATGGTACTGACTCAAACCAAGTTTATTTTTTTAATAAATATCACAGTTCGTTATTATTCTCTGCATCACAGTTATTAAATAAGTATTAAAGTGCAATTTAGCTTGGTAGAATTTGTGCGGTCTTGTCTCTCGCATTGTACTCACTTCCGACTTCGGTTGGAATGGTTTGGATTGGTGTACAAGGGAGCTGGGGACGCGTAGGTGATGTTACAATGTGGTAATGATTGTGGCCTGTACTAAGTACTGGGTAATACAATTGCGTTCTCTGGGTGTACTGAACGCATTTTCATTAAAATAAGCGCGGCGATGCGTTCAGTTGAAAAGGAAATTCGGTGGAATTTATGCCATGATACACTTTGGCTGCCGTTTCCAAGTTAGATAATTTATTCAGAAATTATTTATTTTGGTACGGATGTCCGTTTTTATCACTAACTCATTAATTTCTCCACATTTGCAAATAATTTACTTGGAATTACTGTTTTATTATTACCTAGACATAATATCAGAAATAAATCATTAAACCAGTAATTAAAACACCCAAATGACAGCTGGAAGTGGCAGCTGGTTAAAGTGGGCGACCAACGATTGGGGTTGCTCCTGTTTGCGATGACCCGCAAAGCTCTAGTTGTGTTTGACAGTTGGCTTCGGTGAAGCGTAATAATTGTTTACCGAAATAACTAATCTGTCGACTTGATTAAGTGAGATTAACTGAGCAATTATTTATTTAGTTTCAAAGTTAGGCAGAAAATTTTCTTGGTGTCAAAATCAATTCCTGTTGTTGTTTTCAATTGAATGTGGAGTTACTCTTTATATTTGGAATTTATGAGTACGCAATTTCCTACATTTGATGTTCTTAAATTATTTATTCGAAGCATAGTGCAAGATCGTAAACTTTACCAATCTGCGTTAAAATACGAAGCACGAACGCCTTGAATCGATAAAGTCGGTAAACTTCTCTGTTTGTATTCGCAACGTATTTTTATTAAGCGCTTTTCTCTCGCCTTTTCCGCACAGTGTCCACTGTACTTCTTTCTATATGTCCTATAGTATACCGTGTAAAACTATACATGATGCGTGTATTACTCAATGATTTGCATCTATGAAAAGTTAAGGTATTGGCATGGTTTTTTCTAGGAATGTTTTGTATATTTGTTATGGCTGTAATGTAATGAATAGGTTGGCGGATGTTGCTTTGTAACTTGTAGCTTTTCTATGTTTTTGTGAAAAAAGCTTTGAGAACGTTAAGGCGGTTTGTTCCAATTTACTGCAGGATTTACGGATTTACTCCAATGTCTTACACTGGTATTGCAGGTAGACGAAGTAAAAAAGTCAATCGCGAGATAATATTTGATCTTGTTACTTTAAAAGGATTTTCTGGATTTAAAAATAGATTAATAATTATTTTATTGTTGTACGCACAAAAAGAGAGATTATTTTTTTGAAGGTTGATTTTCTTCTAAAACATTAAAGTTTATGGCATATTCATTCCTCTCTCAGTTAATATTTTATTCAACACGTAAAATACGTATATTTCCTTGGAATATCCATTTCTATCAATCTTTTATACGTGCATGCTTCCGCTTTTCACTATTTCAGGCTTTTCATGCTCAGCATTTACGCTTCTCGAATTCGAAACTCCAAACATATTTATCTACATCACTTAATATACGTCTTTCCATGAATTTCAGCTGCTTTTCAATTGATAAATTGACACTACCTTGCAGAAATATGTATTATATAATCTAAATTTCACCAAGGTTGAGTCACCTTCATTGCACTGAATTCCAAACAAATGCCTACTCGCTTAAATACACAAATAAATTGCTTTTTAACGACTTTAACCAGTCATATTCAACATATTCTCGTATTCATCATCTCACCTTTTGCGGAGAATCCCTTAGCGCATACAAAAGGTCTTTGATGTTCAGCAATTTCCTGAATTTGTTAACCGCCTCGCATTGGAGATGCATAAAGTAAACTTGAAAGAAGGCAGTTTTCTCGAATATAGGTGACATATGCAGCAGTTTTCTGACAATAGAAGCGGAGATCTCGGTGTAGGCTTGGAGGGAACTAAATTTGTTTCCCATTTTGATATCAGATGTAATAGAAGCGGTGCAATTTGCAGGGATGTCGGAAAAGTCTTGTAGGGGACAGAAAAGATTCGCACATGGTTGTAAAGTCTTTTTCATTTGATGTTTATAGAGTTTTCAAGTGTTGAATTTGGGTAGATGCTTCAATCTCCAATGTGTAACTCGTGCAGAAGAGCATATTTTTATTGTTGTTACTAATAAATTGATTGAGTAAAAATTGCGATTCAGTTTCCACACATTTCTTATTTATTTGTTGCCATTTGAGGATAATCAGGGTTTGAAATCTGCGAAAATAATTTGGATGGTGTCTAACAGTTGTATGCACACTTTGAAATTCTTCTGTATTTCAACCACATAATAAGTGAGTGTGATTTAAATGATTGTCTAAGATTACAAAATTTGCTTGAATATTAAGCAACTTCCAAAGTACTCTTTACTTTTACTCTTTCACATCCTTACTTCCATTTTCATTTGCATTCCATTTAATCTCACATCAATTTTTCGTCTATGTATAAAGTTTTCATGGTTTCAATCTTATTTTCAACTAATTTTACCACACTTGAGTGCTTAAATAAATCTGGCCCGTTTCAATTGAAATTCTTTCGAAGAAAAGTTGTCATTCTCACTTTTAACACTTGTAATGAGATTTTCCTCAAATTGGACGAGCAGTGAGGGAGGGCGATTGTTAACGAACCAAGTAACTTGGTAGCTTGGCGCGGAAAGCAAAGTCTATTTGTTCAGGAAAATATTTCGTTGGGTTTGACACGCATGAAGTTAAGGTCAGAAATGATTTCATGCTTTTTTTGCAGTTTAATCTGTATGAAATAAGTCATAAAATGGTAGAGGTTGTGCATTAAGTAACCTTCATTGTTATTAAGGTCATTAGAGCGCAGTGTTTGTATTACGTGCGAATAAATCGTATATGTCGGCATAAATTGTTTTTATTTGCCTATAAAACTTACTTGACATTGGGTTTCAATGAGGATAGACTTGCGTGGATTGGGTAATTACGTTCATGTTGGAATTAGACTCTTGTCTTTTGAATGGCGCAATTATAATGTTTTGTATTTGCATGTTTGTTGAATTAAATTTTACAGTCGTTCAGGGTCATGTCAGCAAATAACATTGTTCGACAACTGAAAATTGATCTACGAGTTAGGGCAGTTTCACAACCGCATGCAAATCTTATTAAAATCGATTGCCGAACGTTGAAACCTTGCAATATTTTTGTATAACAAATGCTTTACATAGTAATGACAGCCGAATTTTGTTACATGGTTCGTCTACTATTTGATTTTTGTAACTTTTGGTATCGAATAGTATAATCAAATACCTCCAGTAGCATGCAGCTATAAATCTTATTTATGGGCTGGGTTGTTTATTAAGTGAGTTATACAATAGAATGCTATTCTAGTGCGATAAAGTGTTAGAAAAACCGTAAGAATACACCTTAAAGCTGTCATTAAAAATATAATTATATTATTGTCTTAGATATTTTTTCTATCAAGTGATTACTTCTACGACGTAGAGTAAGGTAGTAAATAAAGTCTAATTAACCTCTATGTCATTTTGTTTTGCTTAAAAGTTAATCACTGGGATAATCAGACACGATAAAAATTAAATATATGTGATTTATGCCGGATTGAGATACCAAGTATACAGTATTTCCGAGTACACATTATCCTTAGACGTAGAAATTAAATTCAAATGGATCTTGCATCTTACACCAACCGGATGAATGAAAACAATGCAATTGGGAGTGATATAAGGTTGCATGCTCGACTAGACATAAAAATAATTAAATTGAATTATTAGAACTGTATACAGTTTCTTATACAACACCAAAAATATTCATGCTTCCATTACGAAATCAATTCTGGTTTGAAAATATTGTCCTGTGAAATGCTTTAATTGAACTGTCACCGTCTTTCATATAAATACGTCAGCACAGACTAGATAACTTTAATTCATTGGAAATTCCCCTAGGATTATGTTTTAATATAAACTAATTCGAAATGTATTTTAATGTGAGATACTAACAGGATTGCTGCTAATGACAGTTTTATAATAAAGCTTCGAATAGTTTATTTTAATTAAATGAGAGAAGAACATTGAAATATAAGCAGAGGTAACTTTTAATACATGCAGGCTGAATTATAATTATGAATTAATTTTAAACACCTTGATATGGTGTGTCTGAAAGACATGGAAATGTTTGAAATGCGTTAAAACTTTAATGGGAATTTGATAAGAAACACTAAGAAACACATTTAATTTCAATTACTTTAAATTTCGTGGTGGTACATTAATTAAATCGTATAATTTACTAATACTAGGAAATGTTATAATTGTGTAATAATCGTTATATAAAGTGAATAATATGCCCATGTTAGTTGAACTTCTTGTAGTCTGGTCTGCAGCAGGTAATGCAACGTAGCGTTTCGTGTTTGATTTTCCGGATATCCGGAAGTTTCCGGGCCTTGGGGTAATCCATAAAATGCATTACAGAGACATGAATTTAATAAAATAGTAATTTTTATAGATGTATACCATGCACTGTGTCATCTATAAAAGTTTATAATTAAATCTATTTGGACAACGAAGTAAAAATGCTGTGAGAATGATAAAACTTGCAAATAAAGATGAACTACAGTTATACTTTACCAAGGGTTGAAACTATGGCATGCAAACAATTTGAATTATATAAAATAACAGGGTTTTTATTACTAATATGCATTAGTATTACTAACATGACAGGAAAAATGAGCGGAAATTTGATTTAAGCATATAATATTTATTTATTTTAACAACAATTTATTTTTCTTTCGTTCTTGCTTTCAACGCAGGCAAATGTTCATTATTTGTGCAGTGTGTTTGGTTGCCTATAATTAAACACGAGTTGCAAATCAGCCAGAAGCAAGTACATCAAGTACATCAAGCTTATTAATAAGAGAAATCCCACTGGAAACTCTTTCCTCTTCGGCTTTCCCTCTTCGTGCTGCATTTCCGCTTGACTATTCGCCACTTCTCATTCATGTAATTCGTGTTGGATCGCTCAATTCTGTACCAACACGAAGCATAGTTCTTGAGTTCTTGTTTGTTTTGCCAGCCAGGCATTTACTCAGTCATTATCGACACGCATGTTTAATTGAATTTTAAGCCGTCTACTTGCTCTAAATGTTGCGGTCCGGTTAGGTTTGCAAACCGGATTTTGGTTTGCAATATTCATGAAAATATCGCATATTAGCTGTCATTTTGAATGCATGATGGATATGTAGGTGGTGGACTATTACATGCGAGCTTAATTTCTATTTTAATTACCTACAGCGCTAAAATCAAACGGGGTGTATGATTATATTAATGCGCAGAGAACATTGTAAAGTGTACTCTATTTAATTGGTTGCACTAATTGACGTCGTTTTACTGTTGTACGAGCAAATAGAGCGAACTTAATGCATAACACGCACGATTTGTACGATGAACTTTATTTCTTTTGCCATCCAAGAGATACTCAGTTTGAATTTAACCAATCAACACGTTTTAACGTGGTTACGCTTTGTGTACCTGTTGTTCTTGTAAGCTTTTTCAATTAGTGACACTACAATCTTCTTGTTATGCATTGAGTACAAAAAAAAGATTGATCGTTTTTATAACGTGTAAGATTTTTCTCACCTGAAGTTACCAGTTTCATCAACTCATTAGTACTTCACGAATCTTACCGGGGTATAAACCATGTGATTGTTGTGTGGAAAATGTGGGCACATGTGAAATATTCGAAATAGTCGAAATGGTCGAAAGATTTGGGCACGTGCATATGCAGCAGCTTGAAAATTTAACCAGTTTATTAAAGCATATGGATTGCCGCTTTCCATGTGCAGATTTCCATTTGCGACTGTCCAATATTGAAAGATGAGGCGAATGCTAACAACATCTAAATGTGACAAATGCCAGAAAATTTCTACACGTTTTCTGGGTTTACTATTTCCACCTGATTGGTTTATTTGTTTTTATCTTCATCGGCATTTACATGTGAAACTATATAAAGCTTGCAATCATTTTGCAAGTGCAAGTTGTAAACCAATGCGAAAGTTACATTCAGATAAATTACACGCAAATGAAATTACTAGTTTGCATTTTCATCATTAGGTCATTTCATTAACCTAATTGCATAGCTGATTTCACAAAGTCTTAAACTGTATATCTAATGTGCCCGTGGAATTAACTTCATTAGTTAAAACAATTTTCTGGTTTTAGATTTTGTACTTTTCACGATGATATCTCAAGGAATTTCATTTAATTCAAATCCAAATTGTTTAATTACTTTATGAATTAATAGGCACTTTTTAATGTAGCTACGACGTTTCTAGGCTTGTGGAGTAAATACTACACTTCTACATGGACTTTTTCTTTGAATAATGTGCACTGCACTATTTTGAACAATTGAAAGACTGTAAACCATTGTGGATTATGCACTAGAAAATATTTTAATGAAGAATCGTAGTTATTACTGAAGCTGATAAGATGAGAAGTATGCTATATTTCAAGGTTTTCATCGTCTCATCATTATTTCTCTTTTCTCCTTTGCGATTAATCTAGTAGCATAGAAATAGCTGAGTTGATTAATGTCAAATCCGGTGGAATAAATACATCGAGTTGATGTATAAATTGGAACTTGATGGATTTTCTTGTGATGAATTTTACTTAAAAACTTTACTTTCATCTCTTCTCCGTTTCTTCGTATTATAGTTAGTTGTATATGTAAAGTTGATGAGATATTTTATATTTGCATGATTGAAATTCTTTTCATTTACAAATTAACAAAAATATTTCCAAAATACAATTTTAAAATAGCATTCAAAACCAATAACAAAATATTTAAAATAATAAAAAATAAATTAAATACAAGTCCAATTAATAAAACTAGCGGAATATTTTTACTTGCTTGCAATACTTGCAAAGAATACACGCGTGCCTTCAAAATGCCACAAAGATATTACACCCTGTTCGCAAACCACTTAAAAGAACATTCACATAAAGGCAACAATAGAAATATAACATTGACTATGCGAAAAGCAGACAAGAAATATTTAGTCATCATAGAAAAGATTGAAATTTACAAACACAAATTAAAAAACCTAAAGATTTTCAATGAATATACCTAATTATTCTTCCAAATAATCTTGAAACCTTAACGACTAGTAATATAATTCTTTAATACGTCAAATTATCATAGAAACAATATACAACTACTACTCTCACTCAGCCACTTTTCAACCCAACATAAACTACATAAATAAAAATACGAACAAAAAAATTTTAGCATACTGAAGAAAGCAAATTGTCGAAAATATTTTTACCAAAAATAATAAGCAAGTATCACAGTGTAACGAAGCAGACATAATAAATTAATTTATTAGTTTGCTTTTTAGATTTATTATGTTAGGAGATGGTAACAAATGGATTTTGGTGTGTTGATGGTTTAATAGGATTTGAACAAATACAAGTAATTTGCATTATCCATTTGTAACATGCCCTCATTTAATGGGAGAAGCTCCGGTTGAAGAATTTTAAGTAAAATTGTTAAAATGCAAGAGAGCGGAATAAAATCTTCATAAAGCGATGGAAAATAAATGCAGCACATGCGTGGACGCAATAAACGCGATTAATCTTGAGCGAAAAGTTGTTTACTTCACAAATTTTTGCATACAATGTTCACATGATTTCACATATTTAATCTGAAATTGTTGATGTTTTGCGCTGGATTTTTAGATATAAGCTCTGTATCCTTTTAAATTGCTCTTGTTTTCATTTTGATATTTTTCCTTTAAGCTGATAATTCCATGTACATGAACGCGCAATATGAGTGGTACGTTTTCTCTCCCTTTTTGTAACAAATGAGTTTTTAATATGCATACTTTGTCGCTCGGAAACAAAGCAATATTTTAGTACCTTTTTTGCTGTGATTTAAATTTCATCTATTGTATCCCTTGCATTGTCAGTTTTTATTTCTATTGGAAAATATCAAAGACACACTTTAATGAATACATTCTTGTATTCTCTTACATTTTGAGCAGATTTTTACATTTCCAACAACAAAGTAGATAGATACAGAATAAGCACAAATTTACTTTAAAATAAATATGGAATGGAAGCACTGATAATACATAGGATTTGAGTAATTTTTGTACCTTGTATGTGTTTTATGTTTTCGAGTCCTTTTCTGTTGATGTAGAATCGAAACATTGTTGATGCTTTGCAAGTACCAATGCTTCTTGTTGGTATTTTGAGTTGGTACGTATATGGCGGAGGGTGTATATCTTTATGGAAATTCTGCATGAATTTCTCACCTATTGTCAGGAATACGAAATAGGTTTGCTGTGTGCAATGCAATAACATTGTTGATAGGAGGCAATGCTAGGCTGTTGAATTTGAGCTAGAATGAAGTTTAAATGAAGGGAAGCGCTGAAAATGCTTATTTGGGGGAATTAAAATGGCCATAAACATACAAAGAAGATGCAGAATGTTTGTGAAATAACAAACATTCTGATTAGAGTTGATTAATAGATTAATGGAGTGGAAATTATATTTGTTGTTGGTGGTTTTATGATTAATAATATTGCTTATCTATTAATATTCATTATTTTTTAGTAAAATAACATTTTAAATTACATTTATCTCATTCTTATGTATAAAGTGAATATTTAATTAATTCTGCTATGCTGTATTTTAAGCAATTTTTGGGAATTAACTTTGTCCTTTAATATCACGTTATACAATCTATTGTTTCCCATTTATTTCACTTGTTTGTGGGATTTATCAATAATTTATTGTTTGCAAATAACCTGAATTCATTTATGGCATTCTTTTCTTTGTTGTTGTTGTGTTTTATCTTGGTTTTGCTTACGTTTTGTTTGTTTTATTCCCGCATGGCGATTGCTATAGGTCGACTGAAGGCTGGGCAATATTTGCTACTAGGCGGCGAAGGATGCGAATTTCAAGCACGGCACCAAGGACTCCAGAAATGTGTGAAGTGTGAGCAGTGTGAACGCGAGCATGGGGTGCGCACCTCCGTCCCCATATCAACCTCTGTCGCGACAAACGGAGAGCGTGTGCTTGGTTTGTATTTTGATCTTCGTGTTGAAAAATTCCCGCAATCCTCGATAGTAACCACGTCCGCACCAGTTTCGCCAAATGTCATTAACATAGCACGGCGTGTTAATGACGTTAGCCAGGATGTTGCTGAAGTGAATAAGCAAGGATTTAGGAGGGTGGCTGATAGCAATAATGTTGAGGATAGAAGTACAAAAGTAGTGCAACATTGTCCTGATGGTGAGTATTGATGTTTATACTTTATGTTCTTTCTCGTTTGATTTGTTTTATTGTATATTTATAATTATATTCTTAAACCATATAATAGCTCATCAATCAGTCATAATACTTTTCTCCCGAGCTGACATTGTTCGTCAATCATTCAAACTTTAATGGCCTCACATATTTCAAACATGAAAGTTAAGTGAGAAACTTAGCACGCATATTCTTTACATACACCAAAAGCAATAAATATTGGCACCAAGTTTTGATTGTGATTGAAAATTGGCTATGGTGAAGATTGGAATTAATGAAGAAAATGAGGGTCTTTTTCGTGTCAGAAATAAACGGTACTAGTAATAAATTGTTTTATTGATTGATTTGATATGAAATTTATAAAAAGGTAATATTTTCATTTAATAACGCTGCGTTTGCTTTCTCAATTGTTTTTTGTTTCCTAAAATGAAATCCTAATTGTCCTATACTTCCAATACTGATATATCTCTATTTCTTCTTTTATTGATTTCATGGATTTTTTGTTTTTGATTGGCCTACTACTTTCAATAGCTGCGGATATTAGATTTATCTGAAATTAATTGGTTTACAATGTTTGCACATAGTAAACTGATTGAACCGTACGTAACGCCTCCATGGACATCTGTACAAGTGAACAAACCACAAATGGATTGGCAATGACCAAATTATATAATTACGATATCCATAACGGGATATGTTAGTATTGCCATTGGTGGTAAGCAACTAGTGGAAAATTTCTAAATTGAATGAAAGTATAACGTACAAACGTACCTTATGAAATGATGTGCGTAACTATTATGAAACGGAAGAAGAGACTAGGAGTGGAGAAGATAAAATAACGAAGAAGCATAAAATTGAATTTAGGAGGCGTTTAGAGCAGAAATTTTCGCATACTCTACATATATATTTCGTTTTTTGCTATGAATTAATTTGACTATATTTATATCAGTGTGGTGAAATGTGCAGATGGATTTAATTTTATTTTATTTTTTTGGCTGGATTCCAATTGGATTTGGAACATGCAAGGGAGAATTCCAATTCAGTTAGCCCGCAAATTTAATTTAATATGTTATTTATTTTTCAATAATATTTATCAATTATGCTTATATTTTATCAATTTAAGAGAAATGTCATTTGCTTATGGTCATCGTCAATTCTTCATTTCACTTTTTTTGGTGCCGGTGATTTTATTAGTTTTGTTTTCCATAAGAAATGTGCATTATAAACGCATTATTACATTGAAAGTATCATCGTGTATATGGGCATCAAGCGTATACAAGCTTGATATATTTGATGTGTGCACCATATCCCTGCTATTGTGTTTGAGCACGCGACTGTTGATCATGCTGATCAACGCGAGTAGCCAGGAGTTGGTGTGCATTACTTGGTATTACCTGATTTAATTATGCACGACTTGAAATTACCGCTCTATATTTCTTGCAAGCGAAGCGGGCCCGACTGAAAAGAGGTTCATCGAGTGCATCTTTTAGATGAAGTTAACTCCTTCTTTTTGTTCGGTTGCAATGCGAGGGTTTATTCAAGCAGCTTATTTGGGGTTGAATGTAAAGCGCACAAGCATGCAATTTTTAAGATTCTCTGTTTATTTATTAGGTTGCCAATCAGTGTGAAGCAGACCTCACACATGCAACATGTAAATATACCAGAAAGGATAAAATAAACTGTACGAATTTAGTTTTGTCCTCGCATGTCCTTTTCATGATATTTTCTGTTCCTCATCTGAGGTTTTTCTCTTCCACTAAAGCTAAATATTGCCCAGTTAATATTTGTCTCAGACAGAAAGAAAGTAAATTACATTTTAACATGTTTTCCTCGTTTCAGAATGCTGCCAAACAATAATCCTATTGCACGTAATTAAATCATTGAAAGCAACCAGGACATCTAATTAAAACTTATCGGAAAGTATTATGTAGGCTGGCGGATTAAATACATTGAATTTATGTGTCAGAATTCCTGTCACTCATTGAATATTATTGCTAATTAGCATTTAATTAAAATTAGAGAGTGAGCAATGTGTGTATGTTGCATTCAAAGTTAGAAATCTATTTTCAGCGGCAACTAAATATGCTTGTCAATTGACTTATGCTCTAAATTATAATGTATCTTACAATTTTCACATGTGCTTATAAATTAAATAAGAATTAGCTCCTTGACTTGAGATTTAATTCATCCAAATATATTTTATACTGGGGGATTAGATGTAATCACTTTGACATGTCATAATATGTCTAGAAATAGAGCTTTGATATCAATCCGCGACACCGATGAGAAATTAACGGTATTAGTATCATTATTGGAATATGGATTTTTTGGAATATTTTTTTAATTCGTTTAAGTTTTACATCTAATGTCTACTTATTCCTATCACAAGGCTGTGTTCTATTGCATTTTCTCATCTATTGCACATGCAATTCTCATGATATTTTGCAAGAAGTGTGTCGTGTGATATTATTTATATTGAATGCTAATTTTTGTTTCCTATCTTCGAGCAGCACAAATAAAACCATCAAGATCATATAAATTGCAATAAGGCATAGAGGTGAAATAATAACTTAAGATCAAATGAGAATTGACAAATAGAAGATTTTTACCTATGAATAACAAAAAAAATATTTGGATCGGGTTTTGGGAATTTCTGGTTCCTCCTGTATATTGACCACCTTTTATTTTATTCTTTACTTTGTACTCTTTACACATTTTTGGTCCATCGTGATAATCATATTGAAATTCCAAGTGTTGCATTCGACTTGCTTGTTTATTCATGACCCTCATTGTATATAAAGTTACTTGATACTGGTTTGCATATGAATTCATTATCATCGTCATCTTGCTATATTTGTAGGTTAATTAGCCCATCCATAATGCCATTATATTAAGATCAAACAAGTGCTAATTAAGTGATAATATGATGTATTGTACACTTCAGAATTGTACCAGAATTCTATTCCTTTTGATAAGGAGCATATTTATTTAGTTAGGCGGAGTTTTCTTTCTTTCATTGCCGTAGCATTTGATTTGAAATTCTTTAGAATCTAAATGCATTATTTCGACCATGCTCAATAATTGAATAATTATTCCACAGTTCTCTAATTCTTTGCACGTCCACACAAACGGCAAATAATAGCATTAATGTCTAATTAAAAATAAAAACGGTACAGTTCGTAGCCGTTCGTTGGTTTCGTCGAATGCTTAGGTATTACACGACACACACTAGGAATTACATACTGCACGAGAGCAATTCATAGATAAAATGAAACAAACATATTCCTTGTATCAGAGCGTAGTACCTTTATATCTGCAATGGGTTTCATTTATAAGGACTTGTATGTTGGGCGGCTCCTATTTCCACGTTGAATGCGGGCACACGAGAAAACAGGAAGCAAGGAAGTACATTTAAGAAGTAAGTAGTGAATTATTTTTCTTCACTGCAATTATTAATTGCTAATTAGCGTTGTGTATTCTCCGCAGAGTAATGCTTGAGGTACAATGAACCAGTCTATCAAGAAAGTTATAAACGCCACATTTATAAATTAATCTCCACTTGAAGGAGGCGACTTTGAGTGGACTTTGGCGATGATGGTCTCCTTGGTTGATAGTCACGCGAATTACAGTTTTAACTGTTGCACAGGAAGAAAATTGCGTTGCAAACGTAGCTATACTTTCAGTGTTCCAATGGTAATAAGCTTCAAATTATGCTATTTATTTTCTTGGCTGTTATGGTGTTTTCATGCTAACATGCTGTGTTCATTTCCGTGTGGTTTACTTTCAAGTTTATTTCTGCTCTATGCCATTTTCGATAACTTGGGAAACTAGTTAAACTTGTTGGCTGTATTTTAGTGGTCATCAGGATGGATACAATCATTTTAGTTGCCAAATATGTGTAATACGCTCATTGTATTTCTTCTTCTTAGTCTTAAGAAGTAGAACTGGCATAGAGTTAAAACTGTGTGCTCAGTGAGCAGCGTTCATGCGCGAGTTGTGCAATATTTTCAAGACTATACTGTAGAGGAATTCATTGCGCATCGCATCTGTTTCGTTTCAGGTAATGCTTCTACTATTTTGCACCGAACTGCATTCGATTGGCAGGTAGAGGCAATTATTATACCGTTTGTCGTGTATCGACAAGACGTTCAATGTTTCAACTTCGTCAAAGAGGAGATAAAAGTAAAGTGAGGTTCTTTTTGATATTTTAAGGATAATTTACGGGCGGATATTCAATAAAAACAATTACATATTAGTTTTCTTATGTCCGAATTTAGAGCAACAATTCTTTGTGCTGACTTGACAAATTTTAACCATTGCTTTGGAATGAAGTTGCAATTCAGTAAGAAGAAGCTTTCCTCCTTCATGTAAAATTCAAATCCAGAGCGTATTGAAAGGGTGCAACACGAAGCATTACAGAATACAAATTTGGAGGCAATCGAGACCGCAAGTTTGAAAAGCAAGCGGTTAGTCGAAACTTTCAGCCACCAAGAACTAAAAGATGGTAAATTATTTACTAGATTAATTTTAAACAGTAAAGTACGGTGGTATTTTCAAGTTACTTTGCATAATTTGGAAATAAACCTGAGGTAGACTTAATATTTGAATGATTTTTCTGCTTGCAGTTGGAAGCATTCAGATGAGAAAACGTGATACTCTGAATGGTAACTCATATCGGTATTGTACACTAAAAATGAATTATTACACTGCGTTATCGCTATGCTCCGTTCATGGCAGGAAACGGCAGTTTTCAAGGTTTAAACTGCCGAATGTTTCGATTGGTAATGGTAAAATGCAAAATATGCAAGGCAAGGCATGCAGTGCACATACAACTCCAACATTTAGCATTTTTTTCTTGACACCAATACTGTTAATAGTAGTTGTTAATTGTTTTGGCTTATGTAAATTCAAATTAGGTGAGAATAATGAATATTTCAAAGTTGTAGTTCTCGTTGTGAATTTTTATTGTTTTCCTTAATTTTGTTTGTAGTAGTTTATAGTTTGTTGGCGGTTGTTTTTCTATGTTTCTAATTTCCTACCTTCTTTTTCTTTGGCCCTTGGCATGATTATGCTCCTCAAGCATCCAGAGCGCATCCTGCGCCTCGTGGACGAAGCCATTCCGTTCGTGCTGCGGTATGCTCGGTCCTGCGCCTATTTTGAAGCACTTGAAAAATTCACACTTCAACTTTAAGCGTTTGATGAAATTGCTTTGCAAACACTTTTAATTCACCCTTAAGACACTCGAGAGAATTTTCAGCAAAACACAATCAATTACACCTTGTAAGCGGATTCATAAAGCTTTAATCAAACTTTTGAGTAGAAGTTAATGTTCTGGAAGTTTCCAAGTCTGTGCTTGCACGTTCGCGATTGAATTTGATGCTTAGTACAAATTGACGTTTGTTTTAACGCAAAGAATTTGCTTCGTGGAGTGTTGCGAGTTAGACTTGCACAACGCGTGTGCCGATATGGCAGGCAGAAGCTTCCTCTTTGGCGTAGCGCCCGTTCTTCTTCTCCTCGCTCTTTTCTTCAGCCGATCGCCGGTGCTTGCCCGTAATAAAATAATCTGCGACGAGACCGAGTGTGTTTAATTAATAGATATAACGTTTTCTTGTATGCTTTCTGCACTACGGATTATTTGGAATAACGGCTAGTGTTTGGCGTACGTCCTAACAATGTCTTCGAATTAATTTATAATTATTTATAATTCAAGTTTTCATAGACAGCTTCAAGTAGGCTTAAATACCCTTTTAGCAGAATGATACTGTGCTGTTGACAAAGCATAGAATGGGATATGAGAAATATTTTATGCGGCTACCAGATGTGGGATTAGTTACTTTGCAAATATTGCGCTCATCGTTCCGACTGTATCCAGTGAGATATGATGGACTTTCACGAGGAATTTGCTGGGCAATGTTGGATATCTAAAAAGGTGATAGACACTTGAGAATGATGAAATCTTAAAACTTATGGTGTGTTGGAATTTAAATAAGTTTTACTGTTATAGCAAATGCACTAAACGCAATTGAATAATGACACTCATTTCTTGTTTCACATATTTGAATTTAACGACGTAGAGATATGTTTTAATGCCCAACCAACCATTTACTGTATATTCCTGCTTCAAACTTAATTTGGATTACGTTATGTTTAGTGCAGTTTACTTGGATATATCATCATTTTAATATTGTTTGTAAAGTGACTAATGCAATGAAAATGTAAATACATTTTTTATATTCCCACCACATTCGCACATGGAAATTCCCATCTTTTACAGCCACTCGAAAGTCGCCTTCAAAGTAAGATTTACATGAATATTCAACTTGCTATATTTCCATTTAGTTTTGCTGTACATATTCATACATTTCATACACTTCTTCTTCTTATGAGAATTTAGGTTTATAATTTGGAGTAAATTAAGAGTCGGTTATATCTTATGCTTAGATTGCTCGGTATGACCACAAAAAAGTGGTCATACCTTGGCCAATGCATTCGGGTGAGGTACAGTTGATAATTTAATTACTTTTAAAGGTGTTTTAAAAGCGATTATTAACATGTGACCTAAATTATGTTCAATTTAAGTCGGTGCACAAGAGTAAAAACGGTGCAATCATAAATTACATAAGAATATATATATGCCATAAGAGTATATTGGATTATATTTTATATGTCCATTTGCATTCTGTCAAGAATAGTGAAAAGCAGGGTAAATCATTGCTCTGGCTTTACCGCAATATTTGGATTGAATCCTGGAAAAGTTGAAAAGTAGAGCACAAATGAAATGCGACTATGTCGAGGCAACATGTGTGTGTAAGCTAAGTAATATAAATTGTTTTTATCATCCGCGGAAATTTCCGTACTTTTCTCGCTTATTAAAAGCGAGGCTTGGGTCATCTTAATTTCAGATAAGTAAATATTTGTATTCAATTTTGTGGGAAGGAAAAGGATGGAAGGTAAAGGGGTCAAAGAAAATTGAATTTTTACGTTAACATTAATTAAAATCCAATCCTTTATAATTCAACAACCACTCAATATCCTTTCATGGTACCCTGTCAATCAACCAACCACACTTCACTGCATTTCCCCATACCAGCCGCCAGCTACACCATTACACCAATCCAATGAAAATACAATGGCAATTGTGCAAGTTCAACACACGTAGCAATCAGAAATGCAAAATTGCAATTACCGGCCTCATAGAGTTATGTCCACAGTGCAACACACACAGCAACTTTGCATTGTTTAGCTTCCCTTGTGTCCTAGCTCTACACCCCAACACTAGGAATCACATTGTACCATGCATATACCTGCATATTCAGTTAAGCAGCAGCCAATTGTGAAGCATGTTTGCGTTGGGTCGTTGAGTCGTTAACTCGGTTTAATGTTGCGTGAGTGCAAAGAGATGCACATGTATTGCATTGCGCATATTGCCCAGTATTGTGGCGATGGTGTGTATTGCTCCATTTGCTCGGTTGGGAATACAGAATAAGCACACGAAGTGCATGGAGTAAGCGAAGCGGAAAATGTGCGAGACACGATAGACTTGGTGTAGACGAATGGTGAATGCCGGATGTTAAGTGTGCCAAGAAGGTGTCGCAGCAAATGGTGAATTGGCCGTGTTTGGGGTTTTGCAGGTACTGTTGCATGCAGGAAATTTGCAGGGATGGAAGAGCAACATAAACCGTCGACATGGGACAATTATAGTTCTTTCTTATGTTGAGTGAAAATGCAATGAGGAGCGAGTTGAAAAGCCATAGGAATTAGTAGACTATGTCCAATGAGACATTGATATGTTGAGGGTATAGATAATAAAAACAGGAAAATATTAATTTGTTGCACCAAGATTTAAAATTAAAATATAGCACAATGATAAACTAATGAATGCATTCCGTTGCTGCCAACGAAAGAGAACGGACAATCAGATAAGTATGTCAAAAGAGTATAATTCATGTGTGCTTATTGAAACACGCCACAAGCCGATGCAAACCAATTAATTAGAGTACTGTATTTGAAATAAACGCTAATACTACGCCGTTTAATTGCTGCCCATTACTTACTAT
>JAODGC010000003.1:162573-175096 GCA_027574925.1 Ecitoglossa quadriceps | reverse complement strand
CACTAAGTAAAAAACAAATCACACAAGTGAATGAAAGTGTGGCTACTTCAAAGGATCTTGGTCAATGCAATTGATATTTGTGGCATTTTCTTTCGTTTGGTCACTTATTCAATTGGGCGTTTTTCTTTGCCTGTTGCAGAAGTCACCGTAGAATATTGCCGCGGTTTGCCTGTAGTGACGGTGCCGCTGCCGTCGCGACGCGAACGATGCAAGTTTACGCTGAAGCCGATCACGAACAACGTCGGCGACCTCATCTCGATGCTGAAGAACGAGGACAAGGGCATCGATCGCGTTGTTGCTACTGGTCTGGATGATACGCGGATAGGCGCTTCCAACACGATAGAGAATTTGCTCGAGGAGGACTTTAAACTTATTATTAATGATCACTGCTATGTGGTGCGTACACCGAAGCAGCTGAGGATTACTGGCGAAGAAGCACAAAGGTAATTGAATTTAATGAGATGTAAGAAATTGCAGTATAGTACTTCTATGCTTGGTTTGTTGCATCAAGGTATTTTGAATATAATAAAATAAAACATGTTTGGTTCGGCTATAATTTGACTGGAAGCTGTTGTTATAAGATGTAAATGCTTGTTGCAGATTGAGTGATATTAAAACCTTGATTAGCCAACTCTATGAAGCATTAAATGTTCAAGAACATAATATTCAAACTGAAAAGAACCTCCAAGCAACGATAGAATGTTTACGCCAAGAATTACTGCCTTTGGAAGAGGTAAGTTATCATCCATTTTTATGATATCCTTAAAAGTTTCACTATAACTAGATTACTTCATGCGCACTTTAAGCATTTTCTTCAACTTAATTCTAATTCTCTTACATTATACCACTGTAATAATCATTTCGTTGATAATCTATTCTCGGATTGTTTTCATTTCCTGTTAGGGATCTAGGACTACTTTTACGATGTGATTTTTATTTTCTGTGCGCTTCTTTGTTACACGCTGCAATTGTGTGCCTCACTCATTGTGTGTACGTTGTTGTTCCTCTACTAACTAACAAACATGAAACGAAAACACAGGGCGTAAGTGTTTTATTTTGATTTTACTCTCTTTATCTGTATGTTAATTGATTGCTTTTCAGTTGGTTTTATCATTACATTTCTCGATGTACTCCTGTGGAATATTGTTCGGTTTTGTTGTTTTCGTTCTTTTAATTAACGATTTTATGTTCCAACTACCCACTTGTTAATTAAACTAGTTGTTAAATCCCTTTCCATCTTCAATTGGTCCATATATCTTCGGGTCGTTTGCACGTAGCGCATTTTTTTGGTATGGCAGATTGAAGCTAGTTTGCTGGAAAATAGAGCAAAAGCAAGTTTAGTGGTATCCATGGTGCTGAAGGGATAAGCACAGAAAAGCGGACGGATATCTGCAATTTGGCTCGATTTCAAATGACAGTTACAACTTTGAACTACATTCGACCACTTTGCAATTTGTTATCAGGTAGAAAGTGTAACGTGTAACGTTGCTGCAATGCAAGTTTTTTATTTCGAATTTTACAAGTTTTATACATTTTAACTTCTTTGACGTACTGAAAGTGTTCCCAAAAAACACCTTGAATTTATGATGCAGAAACTCATCATAAATTTGGATGGTAGGTTGGTAAGTCATGCAAACCAGTTGAAGGGTTAAAAGAGCAGAATACAGGGCCATTAAAAGCACTACAGGGAAATACAGAATGAAGAATGCACACCAAAAGTAGGGCGTATAGAAAAGTGGGATAATAGATAGTTTAGGAAATCTATCAAAGGCAAAACATGAAAAATAACGTGTTTAATCTTAGTTTCCTTTATTTAGTAATCTTAGATTTCTCTTCAGTCTACTGATAAGCATGCCTGTGTTAAAGTGGAAATTCTATTTTCATTCAATTTTGTTGATGGACCAAATCATTTTGGACACTTGAGACTTGCAATGCAAACAACATTCATATCGACATTTAATCGGATTTGTGTGTGTGGTGTTTTGTACATGCGTCTGCACATTCGATGTTTTTCATTTCTACGTTGTAAATAACCTTTGCATCTCTTTTGTGAAGTTTATTTGTTGCTAATTAATCTATCTGCCCGTTTACTATTGAATTAATTTTACTTGGAGGTGAATGCTAATTGATTGATGGCGTTTGTTTGCAGGAAAAGTCCCGCCTCGACATGATCGCGCAACGAAAGTCTGAGTGGGTATCATGGATCGGAATGGGCCTGATGTCGGTACAATTTGGCATCTTGGCAAGACTGACGTGGTGGGAATACTCTTGGGATATCATGGAGCCCGTGACCTATTTTGTCACGTACGGTACAGCCATGGTGGGATATGCTTATTTTCTAGTCACAAAACAGGTATGACATTCCCTTACAACTTAAACATGGACTTATTATTTCTTGTGTGCTTCTTAAGTTGAAGCATAAATTTTGATATTAGTTTTGGTTTCTTAATTCAAAAGTCTCATTTTCTCTGTGTTGAAAGCTTTCTACTTTGCTTCTGTTACTATTCTGGCTTCTATTTTAATTACTTTGACTTTACGCCGCTGCGTAAGCTTTGCCAGTGTAAATATTTGTTGGTATTTATAAGCTGCAACTTCATTGTTTGCGCTCACCTAAGGATTAAGACTTACTTTGTTTCGGATGTTCATACATAACGCTTGGAGTAAAAAAATAACATGGAAAGTGCTAGTGTTTCGTAAGCCGTCAAGAGAGTATCCATTTTGGTCTTTTTTACCTTGTGTACGTTGATAACATAAATAAGAGGTTTACAAAGTTTGCGAACAATTTTAGCCTATGTAGGAGGTACGAAATAATAACAATTGTTACCCTGGATGCTCACGAAAAGTTCAGGAAAATTCTGCTATTATTAAAGTTTAATGAAAATTTCAACGAAGTATCTAAAGGAATACGACTCATAGGATTAATATGTTTTAAACTTGTTTAAATTTATTGTTCCTACTTTTCCGGGCTTTTTATTGATAGTTTTCTTTTATTATAATTGCATTTTCCTTCTAGAGCAGTGTTTTTAACATGGGGTCCATACCCCACAAGGGACAATATGATAGTTAAGAGGGCAATGTAAAAAATAATTCGACACACTTTGGGTTATTTAGGTATAATTCCGTTAGACGATTCCCAAGTATTAACTAGGTAATTAGACATGTCCAGCAAACTTTGTTGGGGATTAACCACATGGTGTGCCGCCTGTGTGTATATTTTTTATGAGAACAAAACGAAATTTAAAGATTACAAAATTGTGTGTGGGATATAAAGGCTTTCAAAATACTAAGGTGGGGCATGGTCTAAGAAAGTGTAGGAAACACTAATAATATCTAGAGGATATTAAAATCTTACAAAAAATTTAGGACCTACTTTTTTTAGAAATACCAAAAGGACTACGAGTATTGCTCTCCAAAATTGCTTTTATAACTTCACGTTTCTCTCATAAATTTATCACCTGAATCCAAGTTTTAGGGCTTCCGACCGTTTAGAACTTCTAATTAGCAACGTGCACACATTGAGATAGCTATCTACCGGTAAAATCAAACAAACGCTAGCTAATTAATGAATTCTTTGACTTAATCGTTTTGCTCTGCACTAGTTATCCACTTGTTCCAGTAACAACGCCCAACTATTTATTACAATGACTAGAAAACACATCAATTTCATGCGCACTTACAATTTTACTTAAATTTTGGAATAGATGAATTATATTAGTCATATACAAACTAAAAAATCTAAAATGTTTTTTTAATTTCACTTAATGACTTGTTTTCATTACAGGAATACGTACTTCAAGACTTTAAAGACCGACAGCAGCTATTGACGATGCACAAGAAGGCGAAGAAGGCTGGATTAGATCTAGCTAAGTACAACACGCTCAAGGAGCAGATCTGCCAGCTGGAGCGTGATCTCTACAAGCTGCAGAATCCTCTCAAGCTGCACATGCCCAAAGATAAACTGCTGGACAAAGCGGCGGTGCCGACGACATCGATGAAATAATCCTGATGTAATCCTATTGTAAAACGTTGTTATTTATTCGTAGATTTTCCTAAGATTCATTAGATTTGCCATTTTCGTAACCAACATTTTACCTACACACAATTTGATTTAAGATTGTTTGTATGCATGCGTAATTTCTGGCATTTGCATTGATTGCGAGTTGTCAGTGCTAACGTATATGTTATATTAGTGAATTTACAGAATAAGATATTTAGCAAATTTAGATAGATTGAAATACGCGCGGATCGCCACAGTTCGATTACTAGCTGCAAAACGAGTGATACATGGTTAGTAGATGATTTACATTTAACTTATGACAAGGTTCAGACGAAAACCAAGACTACCAACAACCAAATAAGTACTAATCTCGTAAGAATGTAAAGTAAACTATTTAAGATAAAACACAGCGACAACTATTAAATATAAACTTAATGCGTATTTAAATAGGATACTAGGCGATACAAACATCATTCATGATGGATGAGTGATTGGGTCCATTATAGACGTTTGGACAATGGTCAGCGAATTGTTTTATGTGAACTGTAATTATTTAAACGGATTGATGTTTTTAGTTTGTATGGCTTTGATTAGACCTTTGTGTAACATGTTGGACTGTTATTGTTGATTTATTATCTTTACAATAAATCAAGTAGCGTAAGTTCTTTTCAGTTATCAATCTGCTAATTTGCTGAGAATTTGACTATATTATGCCTAATTTATAAATTTGTTAATAACTAATGTACCTAATCAATCTTTGGCTATTTTGTACCTAAAATTTGTTATGTCATTAATTACATTAACACAACGCTTGAAACGAAAATAATTGGAGAGTACATAGATTTGGTTTAGTAAATTTATTTTAAGAATTCTGTGTTTCTTCGGCCATATTACACATGCTGCTGTATTTAATCTTGAAAACTACGAAGCAACAATTTTATTAATTACTAATCCTCCTAGCTGCGTAATTTCTTCGATATGTAGGCACAAATCCGTCCTGGTATGACTTATATAACTTATCAAGAGATAGGACTTAAAGTTGGTAGCATTTTGCAAGAATATCTTGAGAATCTTAACAATCTTTACATTCTGGATACTAAAAGTGTTAATGCAACTGTTTTTGACTTTACGATAAGGAAATTCATGTTAGAATTGTTTTGCTACTTTGTTTTAACTTACATAAATCAACGCTAACAATCATTCATCAATCATATGAATTAAAATTCTCCTCAAATCACTAATGATTAAATATTACTAGTGACATCATCAATTGGATTTGGATTAACTTTGTTAATCCTATTTAATTACTAATGCGTTAAACTGTGCCAATAACCTCTCCACGTTCGCTACTTGTCACCTAATTAAAATCGCACCGCATTGAATTTAAAACACATCCTTAACGTTATTACTTGACAAACTCGTTGCGAAGCTAATCAAATAGAAACTTTGAGCAATCATCTTCCAATATTATAATCGATGCTTCTATTACTACCTACTGTTATAACTTTAAACTACTTTAACGAAATTAAACTAACTTGCTATGACCTATGTGTATCTAAGAAACATTTACAACTTTACATTCTACTACCTACTAAACGATTATTCTTACGAGTATTATTACGAATTACCGACTAGTTAATCAACCAATTACCAAATATAAGAGTTGAAAGTGTAAACGTAAAAAAATCCAAAGCATCAACATAATCATGCACATATTTGTTGACTGTGAAAGTTATTAAGCAAATGAAGCAAGTAACGTGATTAAAGTAGATTGATTTTTTCAAGTGGAAATTAACATTTTTAACATTAAATAATTAAGGCATACACAAATCGAAGTTGAGGTCATTATTGCGACTACCTAATATAAATGCATAGCGGCCCTATACGAAGCTAAATTGATACATAGTGATAAAACGATGCATAAACTAAATTGAACATATAATGCTGTTACTGTTTTGCATATTATTAACATTATTGAAGCGTGTTGTACTTTGTATTAAAAACATTAACAATTTATCTTTTCAATGTGTTGTTCTTAAATGTTTTTTATATTTTCTGACTTACTATTAATGTCTTATATTCATTTCAATTGTTAACTCAGTCAATAAAACGCTATCATTGTACATTATCATTCTGTCAGTATGTAAAGAAACACGCAGATAAGTGAATATATTAAATTGTAATGTTTGTACATATTTCCAAAGTCATGTTTATGAGGTAATTACATTGATTGTAACGATAATTAAAACCACTGTTGCCAATACTTTAAACAATATTCTAACCATTTAATTGTTAAGTATATGATTTTTTCATATTTCTAGTGTTTTTTCTAAATTTACATTCAAACATAAATTGTGCATTTATTTTGAAATATAAAGGAAAATAGGAATGTAGCGCGAGATTATAGGGATTCTATGATGATGCGTTTCAATTTCCACCCATTTGTGATGCTATCGACATTTCCGCGCCCCTGCCGCAACAGACTTTGCTGTTCTTTTGTCGCTTAATCTTTCAAATTGGCAAACCGTGTTGCAAAGTATAATAAAGACTTCTTTTATTATCCGCGAGGATCAAATTCTCTTCACCAATGACCCATTTTGCCAGTACCCCAGTGGTTTAAACAGGCTCTCAACATTTCCGAATTCGTCAAGCACATAACACCATATCCTTTTCTTGTTCTTGTTCTTCTTGCAATGGGACATCTACATCGTCCCCAAAGACCAAATGGCGTACGAAATGCGACTTCAAAGTGGAAACTTCCTTTCTCCTTTATATCTGTTTTGTTTGATTTCATTTCAACTGATTGTAATTGATATATAAATTGGTTTGGCTGGATAGAAAGAATTGAAATCGAATAGTACCCAATGGTACGTTACCACTAAAGGATGTCTTCAAGACTTATACTTCCGTTTGCTTGTTGGGAATTCAATTATTTCCAATTATTCACAGGAAGTACGATTGCACTATGTCAATTGCCAATCAATCTGATTCCTAATCCATCCATCCGATGTGAATGCACCTGACATGGTCAATTGATGATTCTATTGTTCTTGGATTCCTGCTTGTATTTTAGCTACCTGATGTAATACGATTGGTTAATTATCAATTTTGTGTTAAGTACTGAAAATCTATTCTATGAGAATATAATCCAGTTGCGTAACAATAATTAGTACTGAACTTTGTTCAAATTAATGTAATAAGTTAATGATTTATTGAATAAAATTTAACTTATTGACTTGGTTTTCACCTATTAATGTTGAATATTAGTTTTTGTTTTGACTGTTTTCAACTGCTCACGAAGTTGCCTATAGTCAATCCAAAAATCAATTTAAACACACACACCATATGCACACTCGTGTTGTGATTGACGGAACTGTTTGAAATCGACTCAACTGAACGTGTTTCATCGCACATTTAGATTCTACGAGAACTATACAAGGTTTATCACGGAAAATGGCCCTCGATGCTGAGAAAATTGACCACTTCGACTCGCTTTTTCTGTCTATTGCTCAACACCATCCAAATGGAGCTTCCCAGGTAATTTCTCAAAAAACATCTTTATAACCTACATCTACACTATTACCGTTCATTATCAACATGTTTATTGTGTAGCTTCTGGACACATTCGTCAGTTTTCTCGCGCGAAAGACTGATTTCTTTACGGGAGGCGGCGAAGGAGAATGGCAAAAGGTATGTTCCTTATCGTCGTTATTAGCAAGCATGTTTGATCAATACAAATGTTAACAGAGAGTCATGCAAACATTCCGAATTCATGAGCAAGCATGTTTGGAGAGGAAAAAACAAGAGGCTAAGGAAAGAAAAGAACGTGAAGACAAGAAGAAAGCTCAGGAAGCAAAGAAAAATGCTGTAAATCTTCCTGATGATGCCAAAATAGTAGAATTGACTAATGATCAGGCTGAAGAGCTACAAAAAGAAATTGATGCTAAGAAAATAAAGCCAACTGCTGGATGTTCCAATGAATCTTTGCCTATGGAGACTAGTCCAGCACCTGTAAGTGGGAAGGTTCCAGAGGATGATGAAGATGAGAGTGAGCGAGGAAAGATTCAACCTAATGCAGGAAATGGAGCTGATATGGAGAAGTACAAATGGACACAAACTCTGCAAGATATTGAGGTAAGCATCTATTATGTAAATAGTAGCTACCATGACGAAGAAAATACAATTATCAAATGTTTTATTAAAATCTTGTGCCAGATCGCGGATTTTTTACAAAACAATTCTTAGACTAATGAATATCACAGTACATAATATTAAGAACATTGGCGTCGTTTGCACATTTACATGCTCGCATTTAATTTTGGTCGAAATTAAAAAATTGACTAAAACATAATCAATATCTAAAATTAAGCTAAAAGAACTATTCAAAATTAAATAGAGTTTAAATACGTCCAGCGTTTTCAACATTTTTACTCTCCTTGTCCATTAACATCAACAAATTGATTTTAAATAATTTGTTAGTGCTGCTTGTCTAGTTCATTGGTAACTAATCAAAGTCTTTCAAAGTGACATTCTCTTGGCTCTCACTAAAACAACATTTAAAAAAATAGGAAATGATACAAGTTATGTCGTATTCAAATGACTTACTTTCGAGTAAAAATACGGCAGTTATAATTCCTATGGTAAAAATAGCTGACATGGTAACGACGAGTACCGAGAGCTGGTGCTTCTTGCAAAAGCTTCTCGTTCGCACCTGAGGCCGGCTGTTGACGTTGACGACCGTGAAGTGCATTGAACTAGCGATAGACACTGAGTCCGGGTCGCCTTTTTTGACTTCCCTGTTGTTTATTGGCAGTTTGGGAATAATGTCGTGACTTGCATCCAAGGTGCCCGTGCTTTCCAGGTAGTACTTGATATTTTCGTTGCGCGTTGAAGGTAAATTCGTGGAAGATATCTGCTGAGTAGTTTTATGAATGTGGGCTAGATTTGCTGCTGTCAAGAGCAGTGAGCCTGATCTAGCACTCTGGAAAGTATTCATCGTTTAGTTAATTCACTATAATTTTTGTTTAGAATCAAGAGCGTACCAGTTGCTTTCTTGTCAAAGACAACAAAACAACTTGATTACTAAGCGTACTTAATTTGTGTCTACATTATCTTTTTAATTGTATGATGCATTAAGTTCGTTAATTGTTTCTGGATTTTGTTTAATGACGTGTGTGCATGCGTTTGCTGCGGCAATGAATGTTTATTTGAAAGTGAAATCGGCGAAGTATGAGGACAACTGAGGACACATTGGTTGTAAAGAGCTCGACGACACCAGCGATTAGCATTGGAGTTGTGATTACGATAGTATGATTACAATATTGCGATGGTCGAGGCAATGCGTGGTTCATGACAGGTCAACTATGCAAATTTGTGTAACTAAATGCGAATTTTAATTACGACTGCTTTTAAATGTTGCACAAGTTGATTCTGACATAATTTATGCTTCCGGAGTTGACATCGCCATAATTATTTTTATAAGGGAAGAAGTGACGACTGAAAATGTTTAAAACTACTAGCTTCGTAACCCAGGATGTTATTTGCAAGTAACTTAAATTATTCTGAAATGCGAGGAACCTATTTAGGTTTTTATGTCACAAGTACAAATAAATGGAGTGTTTTCTTCTTCTCACCTGGGTACTGTTTGTGCTACTAGTTGAACCCTGTGAACTATTAGAGCTATGAGCTAGTGTGGGTCGTGGTATATGCCAACTCTGCATGAGATCTGCTGAAGTCTAAAAAGGCAACAAAGCATTAAATCAGGTACCTATAATTAATACAAAATTCACCAAAACTATATGTATTGATCCATTTCCTATAGAAAAACATTACTTCACATCATATTCAATTTAAAGATTAACATCTAATAAAAATTAACATAATTGTAGATAGGCACTCTTTGAAGGCTGCCAATTTTTGTGAACTTAGGCCACACCTAACCAGCTGACTCCATTCACATTTATTGGGTTTTTTTAAGATGGTGTCATAAGGACATAAGACTTGAAAAAATAATGATAATTAATCTGCTTTATAAACCAGGATGAAAATAAAATTCCCATGGGATTTTTGCTTCCACGTGAAAAAGTTGTGCCTCGCTTGACACACCATATTACGCCCAATTAATAACATTAAACAAAACAAGCGCGTCTGAATCGAAAGTTTAAGGTCTAAGAACGACGCCTTTAGTACTGATTAATGTGGATTTAATGAATTAATAAATTACATGTTCTGAAGTATGTTCTTGTTTGGATTGCGGGAGGTTATTGGCAATTACCTTTTTAATTTAATAACAATTTTTAGTGGATATTGTCAAGTTTTACGATAGGTTATGGCTATATTTGAACACAGATTTCAATTTGCGATGATTATTATCGGCTGTTATTTATGGCCGATGCATGCGGAACTTGTTTTGATTGACGTTGCAAATGCATGCAAGTTACTGAGATCTTAATCAGTCTTACGGAGGGATTAAATATTGAAATTTAAAGGAAGAAGTAGTTAACATTAAGTAGTTTAATTTTGATTATATCTACAGAAGTTATGGAAAATTGCGTGTAATTTTAGTAACATTTTTTAACTAATAATTGATTTGATGTAAAATTTAACCGTACTATAGGAATTTTGTCACATTCAGTTTCCTTATTTAACAATTGTCACGCAATGTGTACTCAAGTATGCAGTACGCACCATCGTACGCTGCATTTTACAATAATATTTGTTTATTGTGTTAACCAAACAAATCACTCACTGGCATACTGTTTAGCTACCGCATTTACATTTTATTCAACCAGGAAATTATTCGCTTCTTACATCACGCGATTATGTATTTCGTGGACAGTGTAACACCAAAGGTGTTGCAGCTGCTCATTTTTCTTTATTATGAAATTTTAGTAAGTTTGTGATCTTGTCAGCTTCTATCATTGTTACATTCCTATTGGTACCATGGACAATGATTAAGAAACTGATTTAAACCTTTTGAAATTGTTATTTTATTTACGCCGTGTTCAAAAATTGTTTTACTTGAATTCGCGAATCAAGTTCGCTTTCTGAACATAGCATGCTAATTTTTGGTAATACCAATTTGGGTTCGTAGTTCAATTTCTATGTTCTGATATAATTCACAGCTTACTTTTTGTTAAAGTATTGAGTAAACATTTACTGAATTTAAGCCGATTGCATGGTCTACCTGTGCTTCGTAAGTAATTAGACAGGAAAATTGATAAAACACGATCTCGGTACCGTTCTGCATGACTTTGTTCATCGTCACGCATTGGTGCGCTTGTGAATTACATGTGGACAGAAATCTTAATACTCGTAACGTATATTACATGAATTGGTCACTATTGAGTTAATTTTTATTGGGCTTGACCTCAAAAATGAGCTTTATATTACAGAAAATTGCACTTAGCCGCAATAAAAGTATTATTTTTAGTTGTTCTTAATTTTATTATTATTAAACAGTCTGTAGTCGGTCTGAGTACGTGAATAACGAAAATGTAACACGTCCAGCAGATTAATCTCATGCGTTAATTTTAGGTGTACGTATTTAGTTTGCCGAGCGGACGCTGAAAAACATGTAGGACGCGGTGTGATTCAAGCTGGTCCTTGAAAACGAGCATGGTGCTTGTTGGTGGGATTTCTTAGTGTCTGAATGCATGTGTTTCTGAAGTAATTCTGTTGATAATATAATTTGTAAATTTGAGTTCCTTGTTTGCATCCATTCAGAGAGGCTTGTAGCTTGTTTAATGCGAATTAATTGATCGATTATCGCAACGAGGCGTGCGCATTTATGTCGGTACTCGCATCGAAGTTGTGACATTGACAGAGTGCTTCGAGTTATTGCAAAGTATCCGGGATAAGAAGTCTTGTTTACTGTTCTAATTTAAGCATGCTCTTGCCCCACGTGCGATTTCGTTTCTCGTGCTGAACGTTTATTATCTTAACTTCGTTACAAGAAATGACTCGACATGTCTGTCAATGCAAATAGAAGCTTTTAGCATTGTATTTGCATTTATTTGAATTGTTTATATGTGTAATTAATATTTTCTTGCGTTGTTTTGATGGTAAAATCATCTGACAGTAATGGAGAATCACAAAGCACTTGATATAACTTGGTAATTAAATCACTAATGAGTGATTACTTTATTAGAATTGTAACGGCCTTAAATTCGACCTTTATAGGAAAAATATCCATGGATGGAAAAGTATTCCACGTGTGGAGCATTTTTAGCAAAAGTGGGGAGAGATGGTAATTTAATTCCCATAAAAGCTACAAACCTTAAATCATTTCCAGCCATTTTGAAATATTTTATATGTGACCTTTAATTACAATTTGTGCTCAATCTTCATCACTGCGTCCGTAATTAATTTATGTATGTAAAGTGTCATTCCGCAAGGTAACACTAAATGTAAGCATATTCAGTTTTGAATTTATATAATTTTAGATAGAACTTTTAAGGAAATGGTTTAAAAATTACTAAAATAACGATGATTGCACTTAATCTTAATATGAAACTATTGTTTCTT
>JAODGC010000003.1:137814-157087 GCA_027574925.1 Ecitoglossa quadriceps | reverse complement strand
ATATTGTCTTCATGGCTCTGCAAGAAATTCTAACATTGTCTGTTAGGAAGTGAGAAGTTCCGTTTCAATTAATGTACTTTATGCAGACAGGCTAAAGGACTTTTGATTAATGGCAAATACTTGTTTTTGCTCTTATTTATGAGGCTTTTAATTGAAATCTTACAAATGAGCATATCGCACACGTGTATAAGCTTGAAATGATGCAAGTAATGGATATGCAAATAAAAATACCAATAATTAGCGTGAGCATGAAGATATTGCTTGGCAGCTGCTCATCGTGATTGTAAACAGGAAAACAAACGGTACGACAATTGGTATTGAGCGGGTCTCATTAATTAATTTTTTTTTTTTAGTTCATGCATTACATTATTTCCACTTGATTGAGTTGTGATGTTGTTCAAGTCCGATTGTAAAGTTTAAGGTTAGGGTTTGCCTTTCATCGGGAAAAATACAACAAACATTAATCAATTAGAAATATATTGGTTTATTAATTGGCGGATATTTAAAACAACATACATTTCAATTATAAAAATTGCCTGCAATAAGTTAGCTTCCGTAAAATACATGGCGCCAAGTCATCTTCAGTGTTGCCACACTTTAAGTCAACTTGTACATCTTATAAAATTTACAACAAAAGAAATGAAATAAGCATTACGAAGTTTAGAATCACTGCGGTTGTTTGGTATATATGAATAGTTGGTAAATAAATATTTGTTTACAAATTGCTAGAAAGTTGTTATCCTGACAAATTGGCAACTTTGTTCAGCTTTTTATTATTTCTAATTCGCTGAACGTTCAAATAAAAAAGACTGACTTTATAACCTGCTGACATTGGAGTTTGTGTACTTTTAAATTAGATAATTTCATATTAACTGGCGATGATTGCACAATTGCAATAAAATTTAATCATATTTTCCAACATTAAGGTCTTTATTTCTTTGAGGCTTTCGGTCGATTTTTATTTTCTTGTCATATTAGGTTTTCTATGAAATGCCTTATGAGTCACGATGGCATCTTGTCTTGCATGGAAAAATGTACAGTTGTTACTAACTTGGAAGTTCCCGAAATTAATTAAATATCTTTGTCTTTTTAAAGAAACATGTCATTTATTTACAAGGGAATCTTTTGATTTGTAAGCAGGAATATGGTGATAAAGAAAAAGGTTTTTCCGTATAAATACATTAAATTTTCCAGCAAATGCGTAAGTCTACAAGTTGTAAAAATAAAAATACTCGAAAAGCAACTCATGTAATACATTCGATGGTATTATAATTATATTTTCTAACCTGCTATCACACAATTCTAGAAGCATTTCATTTTTTTCCCAAATGTTAAATATGTTTTTTCGAAATCGAATGCGTTGTGCGGATTTGCAGTTAATACTTCCGTGCTGCATTAAATGACTCGTATCAAGTTGACTTCTCGTACCGTCTGGCATCGTCTAATGTTCCAAACAACGTTGTACACACAATTACATTAGATTTTATTGGAGTGTATGTTTAAATAAAAGTATGACTTATTCATCAGTATGTGTTTGGAATTTCCGCTCATACAATGATCGATCACGAGCGGACGCTTCGCAAATCTCAATTCGCGAATTCATCAAAAGCTCGCGCATCGCGTCTACTTTCACGCGCTTGAGGTAATAATGTTTGATTGATACGTTATTGTGTGAATTATTAAATTAAGTACAATTATCATCATGTATGTTTAATGTACAAACACATACAAAAATACTGGCACGAGTCATCGATGTAAATAGTAGCAACATGATAGTTAATTACGTAATTAATTGTAGGTATTTGGTTTTAGTTAAGTGAAGAATTTATCTATAGCTGGATTTTATATAGTGGACATTGAGTTAATAAGTAATTAATTCATAAGACTGAAAATGCATAGAACTTAGTAGCGATTAATTGATCGAATGACCTTTCTAAATTATTGTTTATTTAAAGTTTGATTCTGATATATCTAACACGTTTAGATTATTATAACGTGGAATTATTATTATATTATTGGACTAGATTTGCTTCCGAATCAGTTATTTTTAGAGCTCTTTGTTTTCTATACTTTATTATTAGATTTTCATTGCCATACTTAAGAACAATAACAAAGGTTTAGATATTTGGAATTAAAAAAAAAAAGCTTTATGTTTAATTTACCAGTTTATGATTTACGTTTAAAACTATATGTATAGTTTGAATTATTCTACAATAAAATATGTTTCAATTGATAGAAAGTTATCAAGTACATGCTTACAGTAATATTGTTAGCAAAAATCAAAATAAAATGGGCCATTCGATCACAGCTGATTTTGATAGATTTCTGTACAATCACATCATATTTTGACGTTGCATTCTAATCAATGGATTTTAGGTAGTCTATTTTTATCTATGAAGATATTGATTACACTGAATTTACACACAATAACCAACCACCTATCAATGGAATAGCTTATTAGCTAATTTGATGAAGGTATATTACTGCCATTTTAACAATATTTTAGCAATTGTTTTATATTGCATGAAGAATTCTTTCTATATTTTTTGTTAAAGTTGGGACAATCATAATTAATTTTATTTTGTTCACATATTGCTTGATTAGGATAGAATTATTTTTAATGCCACCAAAAAAGTAACCTGACAACATTATTGCGCTGGTAAAAACAAATGTTTTGTATATTTTCAAATAAAAATTAATGGAAAAGGATATGCACGAATCATAGTAATGTATTAGCACTTGATTAATAGTAATCAGTTACCCTTGAAAATAAGAGCTTGCGTGATTTATGAACGTAATATTTCTACGCATTTTTCCATTTCTTGCAATCCTCGGATTGTGAGTACAAAGGATGCGTTCCTCCAGATGCATCTCTTAAAAAAGCTTGGCACGAATCCAATTCTTCATCTTGTAAAGTATGGTTTTGCTTTCATTGTATTCAGCGCAAACGGAAAACCTCTGCAAACTTAAAGCTTTTAATTTTATTTCGATGTTCAATAACCAATCCGATTAAATAGTTATCGGATTCGTTCATATCTCTTTAAACTCAACTAAAAAGCACGCACTCATACGATAATTGTAATTATCAACAAACTGATCAGCCGAATCGATGAAGTTCTGATATAAGGATGTAAAACAGGATCTGTCATATACGCGGGCTTGGTTAACCGTCCTGCAACCGACGCATTTTTACGCACTTTGCATGCGTCTATTTGTTCTGTATTAATGTTTAATACTTGCTGTAATGTGTTTAACGCTCAAAAAAATTGTTGAATGTTGAACGTTGTTGCTGCACACGAAAAGCAGCTCTGCTTGACACTGCCTTATGAAAAGTTATCATAAATATTATCCTGACAGAATGCAAAACAAGTTTGTGCAACAATCGTCGAACTTGCGTGTACGCATTTTAAACTGTGTTTACAAGAAGCTACCGGTTATTTATAATTTTTGCCCGAAACCGCACAAACTGCACAGGGAGCAAAAGAAAGAAGTGTGTAACTCATGGAGCAAGGAGTTGATTATTGCCAATAATTAATTTAATTTACTCGTGTACAACTAATTATTTTATCATATTGTGATACTGTTAATGGTTATTTTTAATTCGGCATCTGTTAAACAGATGCATGAATGTATAAAACATATAAAAATATGTTATATCTGAATACGTTTGATTTTATCGATGTATAGTGACGCCATCACGAAATGCAAATTTGTACGAATCGAAACAAGATTAAAAATGTGTCCGTGCATTCAAGAATTATTTGCATTTGTTTGTAAAGCCGCAAACATTTATAGACGCGGCATGCTTAATTCGTCGATTATATTGTTTGTTGAACAATGCATTGGTAATTGCTGTCACAAGCAAATTGAAAGTACCGGAACTTGACGCGACTTTATTCCACGTGCCGATGGTATTGACACGACAGCCGACCGCATTATTTATTACCTCATGGTGTTTCGTTTATCGTTACTGATTTACGTGCAGCGTAATAGCAAAGTGGTAAATATTTTAAAGACACGTAAAGGTCAGTTTGAAAGGAAATTTATTTTGCTCTAAATATTAGACTAATTTATTGTTATGATTTTCCTTCGTAAAATACTGTCAAGATCGGATAATTGATTTATTGAAATTTCGGATTGTTTCTTGTGACAGAAATTTCATATTAAAATATTACATATGGATATTGCGAATTATTTATTATTTAAACTAACAAACGACTGCATTTGAAATATATTTCTAATTTAGGTCATTGTCGCTTTTATTTTCTGTTTACAATGAGTGCAGGATGCATAGCAATGATGCTAATGTTACAAGATTTCTTGAAATACATGAAATGTAATTAAGATCAAGAAATACATGCTGCTTGTATTGAAAGCGCGTGTTTTACAGAATCTTTAAATGGACATAAAAAGAAAACAGAAGCATTGTATCATATTAAATTTAACTTTGGGTCTTTGTTTCATTCACTTGAATCTTCACCGATTCACTGATATTTTTTTTTTTTGGCTTCAAAATGAAATATATAGAAGTGAACCGAAGTTGTTGAAAAGAACTTTTTGTTAATTAATTCATATTTATGTTGAACGTAATTTATGGCTTAATTCCTCTTCAGAAAGGTGTTTCAAAAAAGTATTTTTTTCTTATAAAATAATCTGAGGTGTTATCGAGACTAATTAACACTGGATGATTTCCATAACATAGCGCTTGCTTTAATTCCTGCAGATTATTTTAATTACAAACCTTTCAAATTAAAATCATAAAAAGTGTACCTAATTTATTCTAATTGATTTGTTGTTATGATGTAATTAAGTTATCTGTTTATTAATTGAAAAAAAAACTGTTTACTTTTCCAGTCTCTATGGTAGATCATGATTAACTTATTAAAAGCACATTTAATACAAGTAATCAGACACGACCTAGTCATTGATTTCGTCTGCTGCCTGCGTAATCATCACTAATAGACAAGTCAATATAATGATCTCTATTACAATTTACACTTCTTCACTTAACCTCTTCTCTAAGTCAATAGGAATACCTGCAGAATAGTTGTTTCTCTATTGATATTTGTATAATTGTGCATCCATGACATAAGCTTTCCTTGCCAGGCGATATGCATGAGTTTCTTTGTGGTGTTTTCGAGATAAACTTGAAGTTAAAGACCTGCCGCGGGATGGTGATCATGATCATAATGATGATGATCGCGAAGATTGCGTTGTGTTGATGAAAACGCACGATGCATTTGCGTTAACAATCTGCGCTTTGAATACAAAGTGCACGTGGCGTAATAGGTTGCGATTTGGCGTGATATTGAAAGATTGAAAACCAATATCAAGCTTGGTCCGAGTGCGCGTAGCTAGTTGCTTGTTATTTTAATTGCGAATCGTGATTGTGACGTGATGGTCGGATGCACCGATGCGAGAAAGGCATTGATGCATTTGTGGTATTACTATTTGTTTGCATTAGTGATTGGTGCGACCATTGATGGAGATTGTACCCTGTGCGACGAATCAAATCGGTGATGCTGAATGTGCGATGAGTGAGGTTAGGAAATTGACAGATCAATAATTATGATTATTTATGAGAGCAGACTAGGTTATTGCAGCGAAAAATGAAATGATTGTAAACTGAACGTTTTTATGAGAAATCTTTATTGGTAACAATTTATAACAACTACTAATTCAGTTGTAGACTGAATTATGTTGCAACAATCTATTAACATTTAAAGTTACCATAAATAACCCATAAATTTTAATAATGTGTTATTTAGATCTTGTGTTAATGAGCCGTGAAAGCATTAAACTTTACTTCGCCTGCATGCGACTATTTTATGCGCTATCATTGTTCTATTTTTCGCTGCTCATCAAATGCATCGTTCACAGATAATTGGTTGTTGCGTTCATGCATTAGGGGACAGAATCTTCTGAAATGTACAAATTTGCAACAGATTCGCATCATTCTCAATGAGCTCTTCGTGTGAATCGTGTGAAAAATTATATTGCATCTGTAGAGTTTATCATATTTTATGCGATAATCTTGAATGCGCGAGTGTATTTACAGCCGAACATATAATCATCATTATCTTAAATGGGCCCAATGACGTCGAACCCAAGAGCAGTGACGCAAATTGTAACGAATTTTGTTATATTAAGTGTAATATTAAGGCAAAGAGGACTGTCAGGTGAACTATTATTCTAAATTAATTTTAGGTCAGGAAAGCCTCTAATTAACATCTGATCTTATAGATCACTAAACATTCTTGACTTGGATAATGAAAAGGAAATTTTTTTTTCTTTATTTGCAGAGTTTAATTGTAATAATTAAAATATATGTAAATTAATAAGTTAAACGATTATTGCACGTGTCTAATAGTACCAAATGACATCTAATTTCAATGAATTTGCATTCACTTACTTGCACTTCTTCATTAACATATAGCAAACATTGCAATTGCTGTATTTTGTATTATTCCGGATCAGTTTAATGTATTCATATCGAATGATTTTACGATATATAATTAAAAATACGAGAAATCAGCTGTTTCTTCTACAAAGCAGGCTGAAACTGTTCATTATTTGCCGGTAGCATATCGCATATTGCAAAACTAGTTTCGTGTGTATTTCAAGCAAATATTAAAATACATTAATTTCTCAAAATAGGCGGTTTTAATTGAAAACTTTAGATGCAAATATGTTTACACAAACATCATTAATTATGATCCATCTTTCGTACCACGTAAGTAAATTCATTCAAAAAGTTGACGTTTGTTTGTTTATGAGTTACAAATATGGTATGTGATTTTTATTCGCTTGATGAAGTATAAATGTGCATATTTCTTGAGCATTTTGCACCTTGAAAATGTTGTAAAACAATGTACGAATTGGTTTCTTTCCTTTTTGATATGTAGGTTACAGTGAATTCCACGCATTTAAATCACACCAACATCTATTCTTAAGTCTAGTAATTAATTAGGAGCTTAAATATTGACAATGATTTGTTGAGAACGGAGAACGCTTATTTTGCACTTGGTTAAAATAGATTATAATAATTTTTTATGCTTGAGAGATCTTAAATTCATTGATTAGTTAAATTATTTCTTTATTCTGGAGCAGGTTGCAGTTGAAAGGAAGCACTAGCTACTTATAGCTACTTGAGTTATTATAATTATGTAATTATATTGCATCTATGATGAATGAGATCATCTATAAATCCGGGTAGCTCAAAATAAAAACAGAAGTCTACGTTAAAAAAATATCTGATCCATTTTTACATTATTAATCATTTTCATTTCTTAGTAAGCAATTTACATATCACTAGGCATCTAAGCTTTTAGTCATCGTGTCCTCGTCGATACTGTTATAATTAGAATTTTTATTTCTCACGCTACTAATGTGAATAATCTTATTTAGCTTGTTAGTAAACAAATTACTCTGGTTTTAAGAACTACGCAGATAACCATTTAAATATGATGAAATCTAATCAGTGCCCAATCGTTTTTTATTTGTTCGCTTGCTTTCCTATTTTCTAGTATTGATTTATCTTCAAGTACTTGTGCGAATTGTTAACTTTAAGAAGGTCTACCCGGCCTGCACTCGACAAAGCAAGATCCGGCATCGCCAATAGACATAGACGAATAACCTTTTGCCAGTAAATTCTTATCTTTCGCAAAGAATCCAAGCGTAGGAGTTGCAAAGCAAACAAAACGTTGACGTGGTATGCACATGATTTAAATCATAAATACTTTATTATTTTACGGAATGCGTTTAATGTGATCACATATTTAATTGTATGTAAGAAAAACTAACCTAACATATTTCATTTCAAGTGGATTTACATATCCTTGGTATCCCACTTTGCTTAACTCATCAACTAACAAAAACCACTGACTTTGATGGGAATTTCTTAATTTACAATGTAAATGATCGTCGGTTTATTAGATAACGAAAGTCATAACATCCTTTCGTTCTTTACGACCACGTTGTCACAAGTGTCTCTATGTCAAACGGTATCGCGATTATGTCAATGTCCGACTCGTTAAGTGCGATCACATTACAACAAGTATTTTACTCTCCATTTAAATTCCTCACAACTCAGAGGAATTTTGTAACAAGGTTCATCTGCAAGTAAGAATGCAAAACGGAATACATTTGGTTGTTACGTAATTGCATTGATTGCCAGGGCACGTAGCACTTTCATGTTTGTTCACATTGTCCGATGGTTGTCAATGAAAGACGCATGGAAATAAAATCAATGTGGCCGTGTACTACACATCAAATGCAAGTAAACATCAGGTAGGCAAGTCTATGGGTATTCCATTATCGGTACGGATAATAATAATAATTCCGTGCTACAATAGGCCATGCGCGAAAAAGCAGCAAGCATAATTGATATAGGTCAAGTATTCGGGCCCACTCTACGCAATTAGCACTCGTATTATGCATAAAACAATAAACCACAGGTATTCTGCAGTTTATTAAATGACACAGTGACTATTGATCTTTAATCAGTTCGCATTTCTAGGATTTATGGTGACGTTTATATCGAGCATCGTGAACCATACTAAATCAAGAAATGTTAATTGAAATTCTGCGTTAATCAACGTAAATAAACAACACTGCACTAAGGGTATTCACACATTGTTGGTAATTTTTTTTTGTTTGAAATAATTAGCTGTATGCATCATTTCATCTGTTATACCACCGATAATATGTATTCGCTGCATCCGTAAATTTACGAGCGTTTAATCGATTCGGATTGCCGTAGCGATAAATTCTCGTTAATTATTTTATGCATTAGCTCGCACCTTGCTTATGAGCACGCAATGCAATTGTGGAGAGTATAAAGAATAATGATTGATTTCAGCAGCGTAGCGGATCGATTGGCAGCGATGAACGCCCAGCGACCATTAGCGATTAAATCATCGATGAATTATTCGCGAAATTCGTAGAATTGCGACCGGCAGTATTGGCATGCGCCTTGAGACCGAGTCTAGCGCGTCTAGTTTTAATGTTGTAATGCACAATAACATTAATTTACTACTAATAAATAGGTAGAGTCATCACAGACTAAAATATATGTCGATAATTACATAGTGTGGACTTCCTAATCCTGCTGTGCATGAAATGATTATTTCTTTGAAATACTTTTACTAATCATAGATAAGAAAACATGAAATTTATTATGTGCGATCCATTTGTTGTTACCCATATGTGTACAGACAGACATTCGTCCTCCGTTTAAGTATACTGCATCAACTAACATGCTTGTTAGCAGTGAGATTGGATTCTGTGGGAATACATTTTATTTGATGTATGGTATCAATATCGAGTGAATTTTGAAACTAAAGAATATAACCTTGACTTTCGGAATCTTCTTGCAACCTTTTATGTTTGGACAGATTTGCATTAACTCCATCAAATATCCAACTACCTTTCATGCAACGAACAATTTACAATAGTTAATACCTTTAATTAACTAGTATTCATTAAAGTAAATTGTGGTTCGAAATCCGTCCGCTGTTTGCAAGAGGGTAACAAAGCATTTTCCTCCATGAAAGTACATTGTGCATTTATATGCAGGTATTTGATACCAGTTTTTTTTTGGGAAACCAACTTGTTGGTTTGAAATCATTTAATACGTTTCCATTTTTTACATCTTCACGACAATTGTTGTTGTAAAGTAAATTGTTGAGGACCAAGAAACACTCGATAAGGCATCCTCAGTTTTCGGTGGCACTTCTTTGTTCTCAACAATTTAGGCAAAGTAGAGTTAGTTGGTTTATACTGTATATATTGGATTTATTCTGATTGCATATGATAAGACAATGTAGATTAAGAAAATGTATTATGTCTTAGGATATTTACACATTGAGAGTGAGTTTAAAGTACGAAACATTGTCGGAGACATTGTCATAAATCGACAGTGATGAACAACATTAGCGCAGAGACAACTTGCAATCTTTTTCTTCCATTTATGAAAAATGAATCGACATGCCGCACCGCAACATTGACAGTGATTATTTTCTGCACGTACAATTTTACCTCTCTGTGCAGTCAACTGGTTATCGCTGCGACGTGTGTTCCTTTTTTGATGCCAGCGGCATGACTTTGTTTCTTCTGGTGTACACAAGATTGTGGTCTTTGTTGGGGTTTGTCGCGCATTGCGGCGATTCACCACCGACAAATACTACAGACGTCGGTGGACGGGTTCGTAAAGAAAAGAAGCAACCGAAATGGTTGGCCTTCAAGCTGCACGTTGTAAATGTCGTAAAGATGCAGAGGAAATCTCTTTGCGTGCGTATGCAGCTAAATGCATTATTGCGAGGCAAATTATCGAGGTGGGCTTAATAAATTTTTATCGTGGGGCAATTTGAGATGGGATTGAATTGTGACTATTTGTGTGCAGTGTCAGGTTAAAATCGAACAAAGGAATAAATTTAAAGAAAATGGAAATAAATAGAATTACATTTTAGCAGATACATTGAAAAGTTTGAGTCATCTTGATATTTTGCTACCTGTAAGGTAGTTGTTATTAATTATAATGATAAAACGCGATTCCTGTTAAATATTTCGTAATGTAACAAGGACATTGCCAGTACTAATCCACGATATTGGTAAATTGAATTATTACGATTGCGAGCAAAGCATTGGGTTTTCTTTGATTGCGCCGGCATCATCATCATTACACCTAATGAACGTGCAACACAGGTAAGAACCGAATGAACTTTATTGTATGCAATTAATACAAACACGTTTCAACTATTAGCGTCAAGAACGTTGATATCACTGCACGCACGATGTTTGTCGATTTCTCAAACGAATTATAAAATGTTTGGAAACATCCTAATCTATAGGACTGTAATATCTGTTTTAATAAAATACTTACGCATGAATTTACTTCCATAATAATCTTGATCACTCACACACTGGTATAAACTTGAATTTATGTTCATAACACTTTTCTTCTATAAAGGTAAATTTAAGCTTAGATACAGAAAGATACAACTTCTCACGAACACGACGAAATTAACTTATGGTGTGGTGTTAAAAATATTAAAGTTTTTATCTAAAGGAAACCTACCGACCAACCAAGTGGGGTTTGAATTTGATTGTGAGTGATCATGGGTGCATCTTATTGGTAATAACTGAGTGATAAAATTCCAATGAAATTTCGTATTCTGTGTGAATAAAATGTTGTTGCCATCGGTATTCTTGCGAAATGGTCAACATTGACCCGGTGCCTGACTGTCCGATACCTTGCCACATGCAAATCACGTTTACGAGCTTTAATCTACCGAATGAACTTCTAATTGATTAGCATACTTTGTGATTCAAATCTAAAGAGCAAGACCAGAAGCAGATAAAACTGCCAAGTACGCAACTAATGACAATGGCTAATTTATTAGTAAATATTGATGTTAAGATGGTGCGAACACATGCGTTACAGGTATTTTCCTTGAAACTGTTCAAAAATGTTCGAGAAAATAAGTGTTTTGTGTACCACGAATTGATGAAGAATCAATTGACTTCTTATGATTTTTAAATTTGTTAAACTAATGTTTGTTGCTTTGTTGTTGTTGGCACTTTCAAGATATTTACTGATTTTCTGAACAAGTAGTAAAGTAATTAATTAGTATAGTAAACAAAGTAGTAAAGAACATTAACAAATGGAATCCACGCGAGTGTGTGCGGCGTGAGCAAATTGTCTGCACTTCATTCAGAAAATTGCTTCATCAGTCCATAACTAATAAAGGCAAGCGTGCGCGTCCTTGCGCAGATTTTAACCCGGATTTGTATGTTGCAACGCGGTAAGAAGGCAGAGTATTTCTTCACTGTCTGCACGGTTTGCAATGCAATGTCCGACTGACAATCAACATGACTTTGGTAATGTGGTGCAACAAATTCATAATAGATTTATGCGGATTCATATCAACTGTTTTCTTTCAAAGATAGTACGATAGTTACGTGTTGTAACAATTTTTATGAGCATATTTCTCAACAGTTAGCGTTTTGCAGCGTATCATGTGGGGACATTGCTGAAGATAAAAGATTACTCTCTTGAATGGTAGAAGCATGGAGTTAATTGATTTAATTGTTCATAAGTGATTAAAAGCACAGCAATCTGTGCATTCAATAAATTGTTGCATTAATGGTATCTACAGTACATTAATCAACGTATTGAGTGTGGCATGAAGTGCGATGCTCATGTGAAGTAGATTTACTTCGGGAACAATCTTTGAAAAATGTGCACATGCGGCATGTACGCAATGCCACAAGCTCAAGGATTGTACCAAGGTTTGCCACTACAGTCACAACAAAATGCCACATCAACATTATCGTGGCTTTCATGCCAAATTTTCAAATTGCATACACATTTTCTCGTTGATAACAAGAATTAATCAAAATCGCATAAAGGCCGTTAACTAAGTGACTAATTAAAATTATGAATCTAACTTGAATACAGTTTTAATGAATTGTTCTTCAATTGCAGTTGCGAATTCCATTCAATATCACCTTCCGAGCTAAACAAAAAGATCTCGTCGTGAATTTAACCAAGCGTCATCTGAAAGCAGGCATCAAAGGAGAGGATCCAATCATCGATGATGACTTTCCGCATGAAATCAAACTGGAAGAGAGCACGTGGGTAATTGAAGACGGCAAGTCCCTGCTGTTTAACTTTGAGAAAGTCAACAAGATGAATTGGTGGTCGAAGATTGTTATGTCCGATCCGGAAATTAGTACCAAAAAAATCAACCCGGAGCCAAGCAAACTCAGTGATCTTGATGGAGAGACTCGTGGACTTGTCGAAAAGATGATGTATGACCAGCGACAGAAGGAAATGGGTCTACCAACAAGTGATGAACAGAAAAAACAAGACGTACTCAAGAAGTAAGCAATAATAATTTTATAGTTCTTACTTGTAACCTGCGCGCTCTTATTTGTTTTAGGTTTATGGAACAACATCCGGAAATGGATTTCTCGAAGTGCAAGTTCAACTAAATTAATTTTATAATTCAGCAACATTGTCAGTCCTATTCGATGGATGTTAAGTATTGAGGGTATTTAAACGTGGAATTTTTTTATAACCACCCATTTTGAGTTACATTTAAACTAATTTTTTGCACCATTATTCTTAACAATATTAAATGCTTTGAAAAATACATCTCTTACAAGTGGTCAAACGAAATACGCATACGCTTCAACAATATATGTATATAAAAAGTAAACTGATCACATAAATTTTAATATCTTCATATACGTGAGTAGTGAGTAAACGTAAGAGCCTACTGTTACTAGAAGATGTTATATTCACGAAGGAAGTGTATTATAAGAGATATAATCAGCACTCCAATTGCAACTCCTGCACCTACGAGATACATAAATTTATTGGTGTCCGTCGGCAATGAAGGCAGAGGAAGTTCGTTGCTATCTCGACTAGATATGTCACTGTAATATCCACTTAAATCTAAAAAGAAATCAAATTAGTTTCATTTGGGCAGATATAACTTGATATTAATGTAATCCATACCTGCTTGACCTTCGGTATCTTTAATGGCATTTTTATTGGAAATCTGTACATCCAAAACGTCTTGAAAAGAAATCTGTGCATCTTGGGGACCTTCTCCAGGGAACAAGTAATCAGAGAGTGTTACGTTTCCACCAGGTAAGGCTATTTGGACACGTCTAGGTGGTTCATGCAAACTGCAAGTATCTGGAACATAACATTATGCAACAAACAGTCCAATCTGTATGATAGAATTTGTTACCATTAAGAACACCACCTTCCCCTTCTGTCAATGAATCAAAATGCATACTAAGCCGTGCCTGAAAACTTCTCACTATATCTTCAATAATTGCTTTAGAAGCAACCTCAAAGGTAGTTGATGGATTCAACCATACTGAACTTGAAATAATACCTAATATACGAACGCTTCCAGCATTGTCACTTATACTTGCCTCATTACTGTTTCTTGTTGTCTAAAATAATTTAAATTTAGTATTGTGTGCATAATTTGGTCAAATATGTAGAACTTACTAGTGGCAGAAGTAATGTGACTTTAATAACTTTATAATCTTCACCATCTTCCCTTTTACACAATCTTCTTGACTTATTACAATCAATAATATCAGTAGGTGACACCAATTGTCCATCATAAATAAACACAGCACTTTTCAGATTTGTGTTAAGACTACCTGTGATTGTCTAAAATAATATTCAATTAGGCCATACTTTTTGTCAAGTGGTTTGCCTTACTTTAAGTTGGTTTTTCAAGGAGACTGCATGATTATCCTTTGAAACATTTTTCAGCATGTTGTTAAAATCAAATTTGCATTCTAATTGACACCACTGTGGCTCCTTCTCACTGAAGACAATGTTTATCATGTTTGTTGACCCACTGTTTGTATTTAAGGTCCTTGCTTCATAATTTAGGCCCATCTTGTTAAAATGCAATATTATTCTCTCATTACTATTAGCATGGTTGCCATACAACCATGGATTGTTTCCAAGTTTAGATTGCACTTGCTGCAGTATAGTAATCAGTTTCTTGTTAATTGGGTTGAAGATAGTTTCTTCTGTGATAAAGAATAAGCCAAGAATGTAGAGACCTCCTGGCAACATTCTGGTAGTATGTAATGCATGTTCAGCAACAGATAGTTCAGGTATTTGACTCACTCTTTCAACTACATCAATATCCTCCAACTCTGAGGAATTCAAAGGAGTCCTGGCAAAATGTAAAATGTAGTCCTTTTCATCTGCTGGCTATGAGTAAATCATAATATTAGGTGTGTCAAGCTACAAACGTATGTGCGGAAATTTTAAACATACCTGGCCCAGAATCAAGCCAAAGGAGCATTTGGTTGTTTGTACTTGTTGCTGGATATATGCCAAGAGTTGAACTGGTGCTATGGCTTTTCGCACCATTGTAGAAATTCACTGAAATTTTAAGAATGGAAGAAAGTAAGCGACGTGTTAAATACCAAAGCATATGAATGTTCGATGTCATTACAACTATAGGCAACACGAGTTACTAATTGAACACGAGTAGGAGAGATAAATCATTTTAAGAATGATTCCTCAAAGACAAGATTATGTTGAAGATACTTCGCAAATTTAAAATTCTATGCAGAGATAAGTTCAATAAATTTGTATAAATATGAGTTGCGCTTTGACGAATTGCTAGAAAGAAACTAACCCACTTTGTTCAAATATTTGAACCGATTTAAACACTTTGGTGTGGCAGAAAACTGAATTATCTAATTATTCCCCATATGTTTCCCTTTGCGGCGGTCGGTCCACGCGGTTCGAAGTTATTTATTCCTGTTTATTGTTAATATTAGTTAATAACTAAAACTAATCCATTCAGAATGGCTGATGAAAACGGTGAAAAACTATCCAAAAAGTAAGTTATTTAGAATTTTACTACATCAGTCAGCTTTGCAAAACTTGCGTGTGATAACCTATTCTGGAATTATCTGCCCTTTTTAAAAGTTGGAAGGTATTTAAAAACATGTTAAAATTAATGAATATAATCACACGCACCTGTGCAAATCACAATGCCACCATTACCTTACGGACTAATTCACCGCGATACATGTCTAAAAGGTATGAAGTCATTTGTTTTGCTTGTTTTATCTTCTTTGAAATGATGCAATATTCTAAGGAAATCCTGGTTTTAGTGAACTCAAGAGACGCATGAAGGCTGAACAGAAGGCCAAAGAGAAAGCTGAAAAAGTGCCATCTCAACCAGAAGCTCCAGATACATCAAGAGTTAAAAAGGAAAAGGAAGAAGACATCAGTCCTAATGAATATTTTGCATTAAGAACTGCTGCCATCTCAAATTTGAAGGCCTTAGGTGGTGACCAGCATCCATATCCACACAAATTCCATGTTTCAACATCATTGGAGGCATTTATTGCAAACTACAGCAATTTGAATGATGGTGAAGTACGCGAAAATGAACATCTCAGTGTGGCTGGTCGCGTTCATGCAATTCGGGAGTCTGGGGCGAAATTAATTTTTTATGACCTCCGCGGAGAAGGTGTTAAAATCCAGGTTATGGCAACTGCTCGGAGTTATTACGATGAAACGAAATTTGCTGAAGATACTGGCAAAATTCGCCGTGGAGATATTATTGGAGTTGAAGGTTTACCAACTAAAACTAAAAAAGGGGAGCTATCTGTTATGCCCAAGAAGATAAAATTACTTAGCCCTTGTTTACATATGCTTCCTCATTTACATTTTGGTCTTAAGGATAAAGAAACACGCTTTAGGCAGAGGTATCTTGATATAATCTTGAATAGTCGCGTTAGAGACATTTTTCAGACTCGTGCAAAAATCATTGCATATGTGAGAAGATTCTTGGATGAACTTGGCTTCCTTGAGGTTGAGACTCCTATGATGAATATGATTGCTGGAGGTGCAACTGCCAAACCATTTGTTACGCACCACAATGATTTAAACATGGATCTTTACATGCGAATTGCACCGGAGTTATACCATAAAATGTTAGTTGTTGGTGGATTTGATAGGGTTTACGAAATCGGTCGCCAATTCCGCAACGAAGGAATTGATTTAACGCACAATCCTGAGTTTACTACATGTGAGTTCTACATGGCTTATGCTGATTACAATGATGTTATAACAATGACTGAAACCATGATTTCTGGAATGGTACAGTCCATCCACAAAAGCTACAAAATTAAGTATCATCCCGATGGGCCTGATGGCAAAGAATACGAGATTGATTTTACTCCACCCTTTAAGAGAATTCCGATGATTCCTGCTTTGGAAGAAGCTCTTAAAATCAAGTTCCCACCAGCTGAGGAAATGTCATCGGAAACGGCAAATAAATTCCTCAGCGAGTTGTGCATTAAGCACGAAGTAGAATGTCCAGCACCAAGGACAACAGCTCGATTGTTAGATAAACTTGTAGGCGAGTTTATTGAGGAAACATGCATCAATCCAGCGTTTATCATAGAACACCCTCAAATTATGAGTCCACTTGCTAAGTGGCACAGATCTATTCCGGGCCTTACTGAAAGACTTGAGTTGTTTGTAATGAAGAAAGAGATCTGCAATGCATACACCGAACTGAATGACCCAGTTGTACAAAGGCAGCGATTTGAACAGCAGGCGAATGATAAGGCAGCAGGTGATGATGAAGCGCAGTTAGTAGACGAGACATTCTGTAATGCTTTGGAATATGGTTTACCGCCGACTGCAGGATGGGGAATGGGCATTGATAGATTAACTATGTTCTTAACCGATAATAATAATATCAAGGAAGTATTACTTTTCCCAGCAATGAAACCTGATGAACCTAACAAGTTGAAGGAGGAATCTGAACAAGTTGGAACCGTGAAAACAGAACCTTGAGGTGTAAACTGGTGAGGACAAATTGAAAAATAAAAATATTATAAGGAATCGGTGTACTAATTTATTTAAATTCGCTTTATTCTGTAAAAAGTAGGTTCGTATTCGTACGTTTATATAGTTTACTCGCCAGACCTACAAATATTAAATGTGAGGCGATGAAAACAGCGCTAGCAATCGTCCTCTTGTTCTTGATCGTCTTGTTTGGTTCCCGTTATTGTGGAGTTGTAATGTTCTCCTAGGCGATACAAATGCCTGTGATAGGTAAGAATTAGCGGTTCTCCTTCGAATTGCTCGCCTTGTATCGTCGGTGGGCCTGTGGCTTGAATTATTTTAATTGGACACTTCAGCACGTTAGATATTGCCCGCAATTCAAGTTGCCCGCCCCATAATTTGGTCGTGGCCACATCATTACAATATTTTTCAAACTGAGACTCATCTACTGGTTCTTCACTATCATTGTACATAAATGGAAGAAATTCATCTTTATTTTCTTTAATGAAGGAAGCTGTTAATTTTCGTAAATCTGGGATTTTGTAAGACTGTCGACCGGTAATCTCCAATTGATGTTTAATGGAACAATACAAACAGTTGCCATCTGCTGGTACATTATGAATTTGTAGACCAAGTTCTCTGAGGGTTTTGTTGATTAAATTGAGTTCAGTAATTCTTGGTCCAGTTCGATTGACTTCCTCCTGCTCCAAAATACGTTTATTTCGCTCCTTGTCCTCGGTTTCTTTTTTGTTTCTTCTGCGTTGTGCGCGAGTCAAACGGCCTTCTCCTTGACAAGATTCTTGGTCATTTAAGTCACTTTCAAACGCAGATATTGTATGTTTTAAGCTGTCTTCCAGAGTATTGTCACTGGAATTGAGAGCAGTGTTAGATTTATTAACATGATTCAATTCTTGTTTGTGTCGTTCCTCAAGCTCTTCCTCCAGCTGGGCAATTTCCTCTGTTGCTTCTTTCTTCCGTTTTTTATCGTTCTTGGCTATTGTTTTCTTGATAGAGGTAATTTTTGCCTGAAGCTCCTTCTTCTCTTGGCGATGGCGTGCTTGGATGGCTTCCACGCCGATACAATCTTCACCATCCATTTTCAATAGGTTGTATTACTCTGAAAAAATAAGAGTAGAAGATGAGCGCATGAACCAAAATATCTTATGGAACAGGTTACATAGGATTATATTCGTTACATTGGTTACATTACTTCGGCTTGTAAGGTTTGGCAGTTTAGGGTTAACTGGCGTGACGGCTACGTTGGGTATGCTCGTGTTTTTTCAATTATGATCATAAGGCTGATAAGTAAGATTAGATTATCATTGAGGAATGTTCTTCAATTTACTTTGATAAAGATTGCCACAAACAAATCACAAAACGGATATCAGTTTGATGATTGCAGTGAATGAATTATGAGAGTAACATTGAAAACTGCTAGCGGATTCAAATGTATTTTCTGTTTGTGTTTATATTGAGTATTCGCAATAATAATAAACTTTGAATTGATTCATAAAAGAAACATAACATGTATTGTTTGAAATTGATTGGCCGGGCGGGGTTGAACAAGTGAACAATTTATTTTAGTATAAAGTTTGCCCTCCTATGTTAAGTAGCAGAAATACATGTAATTTAACTCGTCAACGATGGACGTACTTGTTCGAATCCTCTTTTTGCTGGGATGCTCTCGCTTATAGTGTTCTGGTCCACTCCTCCCCAAAGGCGCCACTACCAAGGGTAGCTCCGACAAGTGGTAGATATTAAATTTGGAATTACTCGTATACTTTGCGTATCAACTATTATATCACACTGTCATTGGTAGACGTTTTACTTTTACTCTTAATTTCATACTTGTACTCTGCGCAATGAGTAAGTTAAGTTATTGTTTGAGTACAATATAAATGATATTGA
>JAODGC010000003.1:110438-137714 GCA_027574925.1 Ecitoglossa quadriceps | reverse complement strand
CATGACACATGTTCCATTTGGATTGTTACAGTCTACCGAGTGCCGCTCCCATTGCCCTAGTTAATCCCTTGGAATGCGGAACAGAAGTGGTTAATCCCCTCGCGACCTTGCGTAATTCCTGGCTATTGCGATCGATTGCAAGGACGAAGACTTAAATTTTTTAAAGGAAAGCAACTGGATAAACGCATGAAATTAACTAAAATGCGTCTAAAAATGTATAAATTACCGCGATATGAATAGAAATAGTTGTGTTTACATTAACAGTTATTTTTCCAAATAAATCGATGTAAATTATCTTAAATTAATTATATTTTGACAAAAATTAAGTTACAATGGTTTCATTATATCTAGATTGTTGTTGTTCTACTAAATATTTTGGGATATCACAAGCCTGTAAACAAAACAAAGAGGAATGTAGTATGTGGGGCGTTTGTGGAACGCTCGAATAGGCATGGCCTCTACTTTGACTAGAGGTAAACTTTTTTTAATAGTTGGATAAAATCTATCCCCAGTTTTGAAGATTTCCATACTTTTACAGACTTCGGCAGGAAAAATGACTCTGTCTACTGCAGAAGAGTGAACTTAAGATGTCAACACCAAACCACCAATAATTTTTTGTGCGAGCTACAGAGGAATATGCAGCTAGCGAAAATGTATGGGTTTGTACTGTTTACGTTCAATGCAACGATTCCTCTGAATGATTCCACTGCCCTTAACGGTTGCACGTCGAATCTCGCATCTGTTTTTGATTATAAAGAAGAAATTACAAACAAATTTGTAAAAAATGTCAACATTTTTAGTTGTATTCTTCATCTCTTGTTTCTCCGGAGACAAGAATGAGAGATGCAGGTTGAGAAATCTAGATAATACTAGAACAATGATCTGCAATCAAATATCAATAGCGTACTATAAGGGCTTGTAAGTAGAATAAAAATGGTGGTACAGATCTAGACGAGGTAACCCTGTGGTCCTGGGTTGGATACTCGGCAGCAGTAAGTGGATTTTTCAGAAAACTTTTATTTAATAATAATATATATATTTATATATATACATTCATTGTTAAGCCGTGCTTCAGCTAGTAGTATGGCTTAGTAGTGTAGACCTGGGGGACAGTAACGCAGAGGTGTTGGGTAAATGAGGTAAGCAAATTTTCCAAAAAGTTTGAATTACATTGGCCTTATGAGACTGCCATAAAAGGAATAGAATTTGAATAGGCAAACGGGGTGGGTTGCCTGCAGTTAAAAAGGACTTAGAAAAATTTTAGAATTCTATGTTTCTATATACAACAAGAGTAAACACTAATGTGTGGAGTATATAGGATTTGGAAGAAGCGTATATAATAAGAAATAAAATAAATAAGAGAAAACCAGAAAAGCAAAGAGGAAAGGGAGGCTGGAATTTTGGTTTTCGTAAGACAGCTGATCACTACGCGCGATCACTTTGCCGGCTCTTACATGATGTAGCTTCGCCGGCAGAGCCAGTAGTTCTTTTCAGAACTACAATATTATTTGCATAAGAAATAACTTAAATCAATTATATTTATGTTTATTTTCCTTTGAAGAGTTAATTCTCAACTTAACTTTTTCTTGTTTCATTAATTTTTCAAAGTAATATATTAAATATCAGCAATAAACACAACTTTGCAGTCAGTAATGTGGCTTGGTGGTATTATGCACGGCGTGGGAACTTGGAAGGCCCGGGTTCGATTCCCAGCGGCGGTGCGAGGATTTTACAGAAAATTGAAATTCATCTGAATTACATTGGGCTTATGGGAGGTTCCATTAGTGCAATAAGAATTCAAATAGAAACGACACATGGGTTGCCTACAGTTAAAAAGAACTTAGAAAAATTCTCGAATTCCAACTTCCAATAGATAAAAGTGGAATGGAATATAAATAAGGTGACAGAAGAGCATAAGAAAGCCTCCCCCGGACCGGGGGGGGCTGAGATTTTCGCTTTTGTAAGACAGCTGTCTTAGAGATCGCGCGAAGCGCGATCTCTTTAACGACTTCGCCGGCAGAGCCGGCGAAGTCGTTATATGATGGGGCTTCGCCGGCTTAGCCGGCGAAGCCCCATCGTTGCCGTTTCCGACTATGCCTTTTGTCATTAGAAGTTTCTGTAAAACGCCTTCCCCGGACCTGAGAACCGAACCCACGACCAGTGGGCCACCACGCGCAGCCTTAAACCACTGAGCCAAGTCACTGACTGCAAGGGGCGGTTACATCAGATATATTTATTTGGATACTTCTAAAAACAAACTAAACAAATAGTAACTTAAAATCGCTGTGCGCGATCTCTAATGGTATGAACTGTCTTACAGAAATCAAAATTCCGGCCTTTCTGTTTTCACGGGGAGGCTCATTTATTGTCTTTTAGCACTCTCTCATGCTATCTAGCTTTTTCGAATTTTCTAAGTCCCATTTGCTGTATACACTAGCGTACACAGTCTATATTAGAACTGAAAATTTTTCTAAGTCCTCCTTAACTATAGGCAACCCATCTCTATTATTTATTTGAATTGATATTTCACTTGTGGAATGAATTTCCATAAGCCCAATGCAACTCGAAATTATTCGGATTTTCTGTAAAATCCCCTGACACTGGGAATCCAACCCAGCACCCACAAGTCGTCACGCAAAGCTCTATACCACTAAGCCACGGCGCCGACTGTGAGCTTCTGAACATAGGATATATTTATATTAAAAATTTTATTTTTTAAGACATAACAACCAAATTAAATTAGTTGTTAAAGTTGTGATGAAAAAGCAAGCAAATATGCTAAATGCACAGTAACTTCTTAATCAAAAAATCTTTTAGTTCTGAAAAGAACTATTTTACTTTCATTGGCGACCGGCATGGGTGAAGAATTCAATAGGTTCAAAACGTAATAGAAGCTATGGGATCCCATTGATTTCGGAAACTACTGAAAATAAATTACGCACCAATTAATATTATTTATGTATTGCAAATCATGAAAACATGCATTTTGTTGTTTTTGTACTTACTGTTGTTCCGACAGCAAACACTACTACTACAAGCACGCATTGACTTTATTAACTTACTCTACTATTATTGATTCATGGTTGTAGACTACATTACTTACGTTGTTTAATGTTAATTTTCACTAGAAGAAAATCTGTAACACAAACGAGATACTGAAACTTTCCACATATTCCACGCACAGAAAACAACATAAAATAATTGAATTAAAGCAAGAATTAAACACAAAAAGATACACGTGCATCTTCTGTCAGGCGAGGTGCAACTGGCAAGCGCAAGAAAACGTAACGCAGTGGTTGCGCCGAACGTAAACAATAACAAATACCGCGCTTGTTATTGCCTTAGATTACCATACTTGGCTTACCTGGCAATTCTCGGTACGCCAAAAATAGTTTCCACTGCACACACATCAATCAAATTGATGAAAGATAGAAGGCACATCATGCGTTATTTTGGAATAAATTCAATCTAACCACCAAGCTTGGCAAAGATTGATGATTATTAGACATTTCGAAAGAATTTTAACAGCAACTCTTGTAGTTTTAGTGAATGGTTGGTTTGGGACTTGTGATGTCATACATGTAGTTACAACAATTTGACAATAAAGTATATTAGGCACAGATTCATTTCCCAAAGGCAATGGAATCCCTAAAAGCCTAAAATATTACAAGAAACTATTAGCACACAATATCCACAATTCATTACAATGCCATCATTCCAAAATTTGTATCTAAATCACACATAAGATTTGTTAGATGCACAACTGTTGTGACTGGAATTTAAGAATTAATTATTTATTAATTTAAATTCATAACTACACTAATTTTAAGTTTTACCTTACAACATAAGATTATTTCATGGTTAATAACCTAAACAGGCTCATTCAGGTATGCAACCCCCGACATCCCTAACAAGGTGCAAAGCAAGATTGGCTAAATTGACAATAAAATAGAATAGTGTTCCCGATTGAAAAAAATATTACCTATATTATATAATATGTCCCAAGAAGAAAAACTTTCGTATTATCTGCAAAAATCAGATGCACTGGATCGGTAAACAACACAATTAGCATAATATACTTGAGACATATTTTGTGAATAATGTTTTGCAGGGTAACTGATCTTATCCATACCAGATTAGTGGACTGTGGATGGCGAGACAGGGTACGTTTGGCATGCCGAAAAGCAATTGCTGATAGTCCAGATAGGAATTTATCAGTTGATGATTTAATTCAATGTGTCACTGCAAGTGCAAGAGGAATGATTCCAGACTTGGTGAAGAAGGAACTCTTAATTGAATTGGAGAATATTATAGTAAACATGGACATGGCCAGTGTAGAAGGAGATAAATAAAGTAAATAAATTAATGTGCTACTCCGAAACAATCACCTGGAATTTTATGCACTGTTGATAATCTCAAAAACAAGTATCATGTATGAATCAAATAATATTATTTTATTAAGTATTAATACAACTCGATTTTACAAATCCTATAGCTTTTTATAAGGGACCTTATGCATTTTTTAATTATTTCCATTATTCCTGACCACCTATAACTACATGCAACTTTAGTTGCCTATAGTGAATGCAAATACCATGATGGCCATAAAAAAACGGAATACATCGCGTGCGTGCCCCAACCTCCAAAATGCTGATTCCCTAACATTTTAACCAATTTCTGCTCTAAAAGTTTTCTATGAGTTGCGCTCGGTTTACTGGCTTTATTTTTGTAAGTGTAATTAAAGTGAACCTATAATGTCAAAAAACATGGCACAATAAGCCTAAATTATTTTTTCCTTAATTAACAGCGGATTTTGGTTAACGTTAATTTTTGAATATATACAATCATGGACAACCAAGCAAGTGTTTTACAAGTCACGGAGTTAAAAGTTCTCAAAGAAAAGATTATCAAAATAGAGTAAGTGAAGAATTCTATTTAATTACTTTCTATTTTCAATTGAAATATGTTAAGTGCACAATCGCAAGTAAAACGTTTTTTTAACATAACCTATAATTCGAATGTTTTGTGCCTTGTTTTCAGCACAATTTTTAAGTTAGTAAGTGAAAAACAAAATAAAATTGATGAATTAGAAACTAAATTGAAGAAGGTTCATATTGAGAATACATTATTACGTAATAAAAACAAGGAATTGATTAGCATTCACAGTAAACTTGACAAAGAAAAGGAAATAATTGAAGATAATTTCAACAGTAAAATGCTAGAGCAAAGCCAAAAGTACCAGGAATTAGAAAATCATATTGAGCAATTAAAAGTAATGAAACAGAAGGCAATAAATCAGTCCAAACAATCATTGAGTAAATACAAGAAATTTCTATTGAAGAAGAAGCACAAGCAACATCATCTAATCAAAGTAAGTTAAAATATCTCATATATCATGTGATTAATCTAGGAGGTATTCTAATCCTTGTTATGTTTTAGCAAAAATATTCTAAGCAAATACAGGGCCTACAAATAACAGTAAAGATTCTAAAACGCAAATTAAGAGTTTATGGTAACCAAGCAAATAATACAGAATCATCAATGGCAAAGAAAAAAATCAATATTTTACAGAATATAGTATTGAAGCCAATGCCAGAAAAAAAAGACTCAGTTGATATTTTTTTAATGTTGGATGAGATGATTAATTTGCCTCATATGTTATCACCATACCCAGCTGAAGTTATCACCAAAAATGCTGAGACACAAACTGTGAGATCCACTGTTACAAGACCAGTTCAAACAGCTACTCTTAACACTTCTACAAAAGAAACCCAAATATTTTTAAAGGTTACTTCATCCACTACTCAGTGCAATTTTGATGCAAATGAAGACAACCAGTTAAATATATCTAACACTGAGAACCTTAAAGAAATCAACTCTACAATGACATCATCTGTGCAAACAGATGGTATTTGTGACTTGCAAAAACTTCATCTATTTGATAAAATGAGAACATCATTTACCCAAACATGTGATAATATAGAAGCCACTAAAAAGGGTGCATTGAAAGTACTTAAAAATATATCTTCCAAATGTCAATATGTACAAACTGCGGATATTGATCTCGAAGATGATGTAGCGAAACGAAAGGCTTTATTACAGTTGCAAGGCAAGAAAATTACACTCAAACAAGCAGTGGCAACATTGAAAAGGTCCCGTAAGTCGTTTACTATTAGCAATGGCATCTTGGTGCATTACAGCAAAGGACCAATATCTGCACAGGTGAGCAACGAAGCTCTTATCGTCAAAAACATATTTAACCGCGTAATAAAATACATTAATGATAAAGGTTTGGATAAAAATTCAAGTAGACATAAGTCTATTTTACGAAAAATAAAACATCTGGAACGTAATAGGGACCTACGTTTGAGATCAAATAGGTATTCTCATAGTTCCGATAGTGATAGTTTTAAATATGAAAGACGTGCACGCTATGTTGAAGATTTACTGATGGGAGCTCACACTGTTTCGGGAGATTCTGGAATATTGAGTGAAGTCGAAAGCGGCAAACATCCAAGTTACCAAAGTGAATACAACGAGCTCGATGTTAGCAACATATTTAACGAAATGCTTGTTGATAAAATTGTGACTCCCATTATTCCCACCAGTGCAGTTGAAGATATTGAAATGGAATGTAGAAAAGGGGCTTGCAAACCATCAGTTGACGCGATTGTCGAAATGGAACCAAAGATAAAGTCTAGGAAGCGACCAATCAATAGAATGACGATGTTAAAGAAAGGAATCAGGAAGTGTAATCAAATTGCCATAAGAAAAATTGATAATAAGGAAGATAATCTTGCTGTTTTACCTCAAAAACGCAGGCAAGTTTTACATGTATCACATGTAGAAAGAAATCAACAGAACGAAAATACAAAAGCCACAGCACTCGTTAATTTGGACCATTCATATATTGATAATAAAAACAAACGGAAGAAAGCCTATGACAATGTAACCTTTTCGTCCGAAGTTGATAATCAGCAGTTGATTGAACATATGTCTGCAAATGAGAAATATGAAGAATTTGATTCAATGTATTCTCTGGATATAGGTGAAAATGTAATATTAGCTGCAGATAATTGTGAATCTTTAAATTTTATAGAGAATTTGGTTGTCACTGAATCTAAATCTAAAATAATAATTGAACCTAACATTACTCAACCAGTTATGATGAATGAAATGACAACTAGGAGTGGGAAAACGTTAAAACTGGAAGTTTCCGCAAAGAAGAAAAGAGGAAGACCACGTAAAATATTGCCAAATAATGATGAAAGTAGTCCAGTACCAGATGATACTGCGGAAAATCTGTGTACGACCAGGAGTGGTCGTGTTTTCAAACGACCAGTGCGTTTTGTACACCACAGTTTTCCTCTCAGTGAGCCAAAGACACTAAATACTTCTCCAGAAAATGGAATGAAAACTAAAAAAAGGAACTTAAGTTCAATTCCAGAAAGTACAGAGGAAACAAAACATAATTTAACCATGGAGTTATCTTCAAATGAAATTCTGGAATGTAGTAAGACAACTAAAGGGCCTTCACCAAAATTTGCTGAAAATTGTGCTTCACTGAGCCCAAAGAGTGCGTTAAAAATAGACAAGTCTGTTGCGAATGCTGAATTCCAACGAATGAAGCAAAGATGTCTAAACCCTAAACCAATTAAAATAGAAAACAGCCCACCTGGAAATTCGTGTAATCATGTCTTACCATTACCGTTGCCTTCTATTGCAAAGAAATTGGTTGTATCTACTGCAGTAACTGATTCCTCCAAGTCCTGCATAGTTTCTGGTGATTCGCCAAAGCCTCTGGAAACGTCAATCTTTGATATGCTCCCAATGATGAATTTCTACACTACATCTCCAGAACAAACGGTGGGCGAAAGAGTTCATTCATGTGAGGACAGAACAACGAGAAGTGGGAAATCATATTCACCTAGGAAGGCGCCCACAACTTCAACTCCAGCTGAATCACTGTCTGAAACAAATAATGCATCAAATCAAATTATGAAAGAAGCAAATTCATCAATCACGTCAACACAAAAAAATGTTACTCAGTGTAAAATATTACACCCCACTAGGGAATCTTTTGCAAGCGATATTTCTCACGTAAATGAAGTTGAAAATTTTCCATTGCTTTCAACTTCACTGAAGACATCCACAGATACAATTCGTAATGTTAACTTAACATCAGGAAATATTGAATCTTCGTCGGTTTCCAATTGCAAGGAAACTCAGTCTGCAAAGAAACCCTTAACAAACAAAGTACAACTTAATATAGAAGATACTGTTGATACAAGTACTGAATTTAAGTGTATTACACTCCGTGAGTTTTTACAACTGCGCATTTAATTGTTTAAATTAATTGCTAATATTTTTAATTGCTTTTTTAGCACAAATTAAAAATTTAATCGAAAGATATATCCGCTATCGAGGTAACAAACAAACAAGTACACCCATTGTAAAGGAACTCCAAGAAGTACCTGTCTATAAACTGGTCAAGTAAGTTATTTAAACTTCTTTTAAGAAGGTGAATTTGAAGATTCAACTTTTTTATTGGTTGTAGTTTTGTTATACTATATTTGGAGAGAGATAATGGTGAATTGATGCAGGCAATTGGTACTGCTGACCCTCTACTTACTGAAAAGCAAAAAATAATTTTTGGGCTATTGATGCAAATGGAACGCGGCGAGAAGAGCTATGATTATATCGCACAGACTGTATGTCAAGTGGAGAAGTTTCTTCTATTCAGTAGAAGACGCAACCCGGAAGTGTTAGAAAATATGTCGCGCTTCTACACTGCCTTGTGTCGAATGAGGCAGAAGAAACAAAAAGTGCGAATGTTCTTAGCTGACCTACTCTATTTCAACCCAATGCACAAGTTTATTATTATTTACACTATTGTTACTAGCTGGCTAAATGTATTAAAACCACATAAAGCAGACGATACAGGTATTTACCTTTATCTTTTTGAAATTTTTCTTTGTATCAAACTTACATTATTATTGCAGGGGTGAAATTTGAAGATGTTGTTGCATATATAACAATGGCCCAAACTCATCAATTAACTGGTTCAACTGACGACGATTACGACAATTGTATTGGCGTGATGAAGAATTTACTATGCGGCTATTACAAATTTCCCAAAGAAATTGCAGACATTGATGATTTAATTATGTCCCTCTTGGAGGCATACATGTGCTCTGGAGACATTCAAATTGAAGTTCCAATATTAATTTTGTGTGGTAACGCAACATCTGAATGGACGTTCGAAAAAGTACAACTAATTGGAGAATTATGCAAAGTTGGCACAGATAAAGTAATTGTACATAATTTGTTCAAACTTATTGTAAAAATCGGCAAGAAATTAATTAATAGGAAAGATGAGCTCCATAAGTACCTAGCAAACTTATATGCACGTAAGTATACTATAAGCATATAATTTCTTGCTTTAATCAATCATTGATATATTTTTTAAAGATTTGTCCCAGGCCACTACCTCCATGAATGTTGAAGAATTAGGTACTCTCTGTACAACGTAAAAAGAAAGTTATTTTATATTCAATTTTATTATTTGTTACATTCTATATAAATATGATATAGAATATTCTTCGGTTTAGGTACGCTGTATATACCTTTTTATTGATATGATACGTTTTGAGTTTTAATAAATGTGTAAATATTTCAATCGCAAAATGTTTGAAAGATAACTCACGTATTTATGTTTTTCAGGAACCATCTTGATTCTGCACGATTACCTGGATCCCAATTTAGTGATATGCCCTGCAAATGAATTGTTACGTGTAACGTGAAACATTTTAAAACGCTTAATTGATATTTGCTTGGCATTAGGCGATTGCGGTCTCTTTGCATTTCAAAAACTTGCTAGCATTTTTTTCTTTTCGTCGATCAACCAGGCAGGCCGGGCAGCTTAAACACATGTCCCGCCAAAAGTGAAATACCCTAGAATGTGTGAGAGTTTAAGGCGCCAAAGATAGCATATCTTCAAAAACTACCAAGAGTTGATTGCATGTATTACGAACAAGGAGCAAACCGCTCTGAATATATAGTCTACTAATCATATCATCATTAATACGCGATATTTCATTTATTGAATATGTTATTATTTCACATTATATTCATGATTCGTTAGTATTAATGCATTTATTTACACAATGGTAATAAAAACGGTGATGCGCTGGTAATTTAAGGATTCTCCACAATGAAAAGTTATATTTTGTTTGTGTTAAATATAAGGCCTCTTGTGGCTTTTCATTCCATTTTGTTTACATATCTAAATTGTTTTCATTTAAAATAAACCGTCGGGGAAACATCGTTGAAATCTATGGATATTCAGTATAATATATACAAATACAAAATTATTTGAATTTAACCGTTGTAATGTAGGATTGTACTAATTTTACAAACACTCAAGTAGTAAACGCGTTTCTCCTTTAGATCGTACATCCAAGTTCCCTGCAAACCAACAATTTTTTACATCAAAAATGTCTTCTTGACGCTGCAAACACCCGGCATTCAATTTACATTCATCCCATCAATGTCTTACTACTAGAGCTTTTTCAATTCGTTCCGTTAAGACGTGCGTAATACCTGACAAAATACACTTTAAGTTCTCTCATTTTATTATTCATGGACAGTCTTCGAAATGCAGGCAGGACGTGTGTGACAAAGTAAGCAATTCTCACTGCATCAATCAGGAGAATATTGCGTACGTTGATTTTACTCAGTTTTAAAAAGGACTAGTACGGAAATATTGCATCATTGTGTCCTTTGATTTGTATCCCCATGTGTTTTGAAATAAATAATGCACTCTCCTCGCCTCGATCTTAAATTCAGAGTGATCCATTGCTCGTCATTCTCACATCTACCATCAAAGTAATATAAACTTGTAATACACACAACGATATTGATAATAATGTACGAATACAAAATAGCGACCTGCGCTCCTAAAGCGCGTAGTCTATGAATGAAAATAATGCCTATGCACATCGCCTTTGAATAAAAAGACGAATTTGCGCGATCCTTCGCCAAACGCGAACGATTGTATGTACAATGCGTGCGCAGGAAGTTCAGCACGACTCCCAAAGATATATTTTACTTGCTGCATGCAATAATTGTTGCGTTGTAACATGGCACTCCACCGCACTCTCCCGCCTCACCATTCGCTCAAATATAAGTAACAATATAATGTCTTTAAGAAACAAAAACGGCGACGAAATAATCACTGTTGCGACTGCCGCTCTCGCAATATGCGTTTGTACTTAAACGAGAAATAATTAACACTTAAATCAATAGATTTCGAGCACACAACTTCTTTTACAAATTGACACCAACCTCGCCTAATGCCTTGCATTTGCATCAGTTCTATGTCCCTTGAAACCAAAATATGAACAAACTAGGCACTTTGGTCCGTTTTTATTATTAACGCGTCGCATTGATGCCCCACCGACGTCTGCCTTATTGTATTACAATTTCAACTCGTTGCCGAAGCCTCTACGCTAGCTTTGAGCATACGTCCGGTGTGGATGGGCCGGCTAAATACTTACACGGAATGGGTTTCAATCGTCACTTCGGAGCAGGCGCGGTCCCGCTCAGTCTCTAAACGCGCTCAATGTGCTCTGTCGCAGCAAGATAAGGATAAATTAAATGTAAAATTAATCTATTGTTTCTAAGTTGGCGAATGGAAGAAACAAATCCGTTGCGCTTTCGTCCAGGTCTAACACAGGTATGTACTGAGAATTTGCAGGCGGTTCCAGGTTGATGAAAGGATCGCAGAACATTGGATCTTGATTAGCTATAACAAGAACAGAAATAATTAGTTACAATACGTCTTTAAATAGTATATCAATAAACCAGGTTATAAATTGTTAACATTTAAGCAGAAAATGCATGCGTTAGATGTTAAGTTAGCAGCGTGATGAGCTGAATCCCATGGTGCTACGAATGCAAGAAAACCACGATAACACACACAGAACCCAGCTTACAACACCACCCAGTACCCAGTAAGCGGACAGCACACCCTCCCCTGGCTGGTAAAATACACCACAAGAAGACAAACCAACTTCGACAACGACAACATATACTATGGACCATACTTGAAACAACGTGCCACCACGTCGATCTTGATTGATATTAATATAAGCCGAATTGAATGACCTCGTAGCTAGAACTCTGCCTGTGATGCGACTCTAAATACACATGTCACAGTCAGAACTCCCCTACGCTATCATTACCGCCTCACGCACATCACATTAATTGGGTAATTACGCTATGTGCATTTACAATATTAATCGAAGTGCAGTTGCAGTGGTTGTTATCTCTTACGATTAGAGTGAATTAAATTGAGAACTTACGGTATTTGTGGTTTAGCGGAAAACTGGCGTCATCCGACTTCAAGGAGTTGTTGACCATGTAGTCCAGCATCATATCGATGTGCGATGTGTCCGATATTCTTGTTTCCTTATCATATTTCAAAATTTGCTGCTGGTAGCTCGTATTTCTTGGAGCTCCGACGCTTTGCATTACTGGGTCTTTTATGCCATTTGAGAATGTAATTTGGCGACACGTCTAAAAGAAAAATTAATAAACAATTACAAGGTAGGAAATTTTAGAATGACATTTATGTCACACTTACTTGTGTTGATATTGGTTTACAATCCATGTTTGGTATATCCATGGTTGGTATGGGTGGTGTCGCCCAGATGTTCTGCCCTATGTTAGGATCCACTTGCAGATCTCTGAGCAATGGATCAATAGGTGGCAATACCCTTGGTGTCTTTTGAGTATCCACAGGACACAAAAATACCTCAATTTCACCCTCTTCGCTGCGCATTTGCATCTGCATCTCGCCCTCTGGCACACCAAGTTTCGTTTTTGCTGGTGCTTTGATGGCCATCACTGTCTTGTTCTTAAACCTTTCGATCGACTTCAAATCATGATAAGTCACATAAGCATCGTTTGTCTTCTCGTTGTACTCACAAAGCTTCCTCTCTGCAATATTTATCAACTTGGAGAGGTGCTCTTCGTACGCGGACAATTTCCGGACTTCATCTTCAAGATGCCCACCGGTGGAACAGTCTTTCAATTTCACTTGATTCTTGGATTTTTTCTCCAACACATTGATGCCCTCAAGTACGTTCGTAATGTCGTACAATCGACGCTTTTGTACACCAAGTTCTTTCGACGCCAGATTCAAGTCCACGACGCCGTTCGGCGATGCGGAGATCAGGCCCCGAAAGCGCGTTGTGAGCAAATGCAATGAAGTATCATGCCGACTGTTCTTCTTACCCATAGGGATTTGTGGCACGTGCATCATGGGCGCTTGTTTAGCACGTTTTGGCGGCGGTGCTTTGAACTCTTGTTTGATCGGGATGACGTGAATCTGTTTCGTATCCATGTTGAGCTTGCGCTTCACAGAAGGTGGCTGCTGGTTATACGTGGGGTAGATTTGATTCTGTGGTGTTGCGCCGTACTGGTGATCGCGGAGGTGTGGGCTCGGCGTGAACTCCGTTTTGATGGGGCCCATGTCCGGTGTCGATGTGGATGGCTTCGTGCTGTAGTGGCCCGGACTCTCCATGACCGACCGTTTAGTAGTGGCACGTTTCATGATTTGTACTTTTTATTTGTCGGTGTATAAGCTAGATGTGAGCTTAGTGGATTAAATTGATTAATCCATGATTATGATTCTACAACAAAAGAAAGAATTTCATTACACTCTGAATAAGTAATGTACAACCATGGTTTTAAACTAGTTTTCATTTGCAACGAGTGAAGCCTGCGCACCAGGTGCAATGAGTTCAATATCGAACAAGTATCACTGTACATTGCAATGTCGATAGCTCGAAGACCTATTTGGTTTTTCTTAAGGCCACACCGATGCTAACGCGCTATGTAATTAGTAACTTTTTAGGATTCCTTCGCAGTGATTGCTCCGAGATTTTTTTCTGCGCAGCGCAGGGAGGGTCTATTTCTAACCTTGCTATGCGGTATGCACGTCGATGAAATCGCAATGCGTGCATGCTACTTTGCCGCATCGCATCTCTGAAACCACCTTCCACTTGGAATAATTTCTAACTAACCTGTAGCCCTAACATAACAATTAATAAATTGTTGTGAGGAAAAGTACGCAAGCGCCGCAAAACTTCCAACGCCGCAGCTTGAATGAACTCACAGTCCACCTCCGATGAAACGCTCTCCTAATGTCAGCACCAGACAATAAAGTACTATTCCTTACCGATCCCATCTAGGGCTTTCCCCGCTGCCTTGCGGTAATTCTCACACGGTAAACATGGGTGCGATTTAAATGCCCGGGCGTCTGATTTCGGCGTGTCGCACGTCGGCGGAATAAAAATGGTCGCCTGGCCGCAGTCCGGCTAGACGAGCACCGCGCGGCGTCTGTGTTTCACTGGCCTCACGGCCTCCACACCGCCTCAATTTTCACGTTTTCCGGACGAACGCGTGGCGCACGAAATGCTGCACACACCGACATCAAACTCGTGACAAACGGACGTCGCGTTTGCTTACAAAACGAGGGTGAACTTGGTGGATAAAACGCGGGTGCTCCGATGGGCGGCCAAATACCGTGGTGCTCGCGCGGCCCGCTAGCCTCTGCCTGCTCGGGGATATTACAAAACATCTGCCATACGAAGCGAGGCAGTTCGCGCGCAGTGTACTGCGCGTGCGCCACATCTGATCGTGCCGGATACCTGAGCTACCAGTGCCTGAACCCTGCCATACAATAAATTAGATCACAGAATATAATATCAATTGCGTAGCTTAGATTCTAAAACGTACGGTCCTTATCACCTTAGATTGGGGGTTTGTGAATGAACTTTGTGAAATTTCATCGCAAGCTGTCGATGTAGCACATATGCAAACAAGTCAGCGCAAAACGCACCGTACACGTTTCTATTATGCGTAAGCTTAAAGCACTAACCCAACCGACGCATCTAGAACGAAACAAGTTCATCACATCCTTGCATTGAAGACAGAGAGGCAGCGTACGTAAACAAACGTACCATACGAGGTTTCAGAGCAGGGGTATTCGAGCATGGACGGAGCGCGAGCTACACTAGCGCTATCAACCTGCTAGGGAAATTCCTGCAGTGCAAGATAAATTTAAATTTATCAAGAAATGCCATCAATACTATTGTTTAGCTAATTTCAACGTTATATATTGATTTGTATCAAAGCTAGTCTTTGTTTTTGACTCAATATCATTAATGCTGTTGAAACCTGATACCGTTTGGTTGAATTTTCCTACTTTTCTTCCTCCTAGATTATAGCTGTATGTCCCACAGCTTGATCAGTATTGCCTGCAATAAATTACGATATACAGGCAATTGTTGGAAAAACCGTTGCGCGAGGAATCCCCCTTTGAGCTGGAATAAACGGGCACCACGACGTGCGCGTTCTTACATCTTGCATCGCGGCCCCTACGGCATAAGAACGCGGACAAATAAAGGAAACGCAAGAAGGGTGAGTGCAGCACGAGCCGTTACGGGACGGCGTGCAGCATTGTGATCGATTAAAATGCAACCACCTGGATCTCATTTATGCACACCATGTACACACGCAAGCCATCTGTGTGATACAGAACATGCACCTTTTTTCACGCGTACAATACTATTCTTGGACCTGGGTTATGAGGAGCAAATGAGATAAGTGCATTCAATCACATGGAGATTAATAGAGGAGTGTTAGCGGAAGTTGAGGTATCGAAAGGTGAGATGGTAATACCGCTACTCTTTGAAGGATGAAGAAGACATGTTTAAATACTTCCTTGTGCATTCCAAAAGGCAGAATGTAAAGATTTTCAATTAATTCCATGATTTACATCTAAACCGACCGATATTACAACCATCTACAGATTTGAGACCTTTTTTCGGTTGCATAAAAACTAAACGAATTGTAAGCAAATTCAGTAGTTCTCCAGGTCAATTCTCTCCGAAAATCTTAAAAACCATAAAACTTTTTGACATTAACGATTTCCTGGGCCTTCAGAAAGTTTGCCCGCGCTTGCCTTTGGAGGTCAGTAAATTTTCACCGCATGCTTAATTTGCCAACCACATTTTTCAAAGATCGCCAACCGCTAATAGACTACTACTCTTTGTACAGTACACTACCTGTACAGATAAAGCTAGAAAATAGTGCAATTACCTATTTTAATCTAGTAAAACGACACGTTGGCAATAGTATACTCGATAAAGAAACAATATAGTTATTAATGTTCTTCATTTTCTATCGCATTGTGAAATTTTTTGTTACTTACACGCGGGTCTAGTACAAAACAGACGCTAACGGACACCAAGTTTGTGACGCCAGCCGATAGCCTCGATTATACCTCAAACTTCGCCGGCTTCAGCAAGGACGAGTTACGAGTTTATAATAGACCTCGCCAGCCGCATGGACGAGTTACAAGTTTGGTTATGTTATTCAATATGACCGACAGTGCATCACGTCAGTGGGCATCAATAGGCTACAACTTGTGCGCAATTTGTGGATCGAGACGTTTTGTTCTTGGTCAAGTGACGACTGAAGACAGCCAAGAAAAGTGAATGGCCCGCATGGAAAACTTGTTGGCTGCCACTGCGGCTGATGACTGGAAAAAATGGACGCAGCAAGTGAGGTTGTCGCGTTTGTGAAATGAGACGAATGCAATGCGTGTGATCGCGCTTCTTTTTCTGGTCTTTTTTACAGTATTTTTAGATATAGCTGGAGAGCTAGTTAATAGAACTTAGAACACTAAATATACAAGGGAAAGCGGAGACTCCAATGAATTGTTTCAAGGCTGGTTTTAAATGGATTTTAGTTTTTGTCATTCTAGCTACTCCAGCAATTTTTAAAAGCGTTGGAAAACACGACAATTAAAAAATTTAAAAATTCATACAAATTGTATCTCTTTGCTTCGGCTGCCTTTTACCCAGTAAATTAACGCAGAAAATATGAATGTGTGAACACATGTCCAATCTTTAAAGGGCTGCACTTTCACGATTTAAAAGCACAGCAAACCTAAACAAAACAGATGAGAAACGCTGCTTGGATTGTTAGGAGCGCGCCTGGGAGCCCGGAATGCCGAGAACCCATCCAAAAGGACGAAAGCGAACGTGAAGGCAAGAACGAAACCGAAACGCGCGCCCGCCGCCTTCTTACTTACCATCATTACCAATCCACGACACATGCCCATGTATATTATTATACACACAGTATAGTTTTGTCAGCGTGTTAAATCTGCTTCACATTGTTACCCGCCCATGGCTGCGCAGCCGACTGGTGTACATGTATGATGGCTGAGTGTGTGTGCGTTACGTATAGTTACGAATTGTAATTTATATATGTGGCCCGCGTTGGGGAGCATTGTTAGCGTGTACCCCAGAGTCATGGGTGCGTTGCATGTGCTCCGAGTTGGTTTCTTCATGCCGACCAGCCCGCCAGCCAACAAACTAGCCTGTTGCTTCAACCTCACGGAGGTTGCGACGGGTGGAAATACGTGACGCGATCACATAAAGTAAAACCCCAATTGGATCAGAAATTTATATGAAATTTGTTCAAACAATCGCTGCTGATTGTGCTATATTTGGTCATGGTTCCCGCCAGGTTTCGATAAACTATGCACATTGGTCAATGGTAAATTGACGCAAATGCGACACCTTTTTAGAGACTAATTTAGATTGTCTATTGACCTCTAATTCTAATAGCTTGCTGGCTTTTTCCCCAAATGGAATGCGGTGTGGTAATCGGCGATCCGATGCGAATCGTAAAGTAGTACATCGTCGTGATTATTCACCTTAAGTCAGAACAAAAGCGCACCCGGAGCACACTTACCAACGATCGCTCACATTAGATTGCGATTTCATCGAATCGCGTCGCTGCCGCTCGATTAAACGTAATGTGCACGAGCCGCCATCGCCACGCCAGTCGGCGGCCGTTATCGGTGGATTTATGCCAATGCGAAAAAAATGAGTACAAGAGTGCAAAACTTATCATTTCGAACACCAGCCGATTACCCGCGCGCAGGTTTGCAGCTCTAGTTTCTTGCACAAGTCCGATTAAATAATTGATACTAAGCTATCAACAAATGGCAACAAAATCAATGTGTATTGTATGTCCTTACGATTCGCCAGATGAATATTTTTACGTTGTTCAACTACTGATGTAACAGCTGGAAGACCGCTGCAATGTAAGGCATCAATTTATCATATTGGTGTGCATGACGATGTCTCACGCCTCCAACACCTTCATTACATTACAAACCTGCAAAATGCGCTTTATGCACTAATGTTCTGAATGTTACTTGCAATAAAAGCGTCTGTGTTGGAGAATATCCAAAAAGTCGTCAAGGTTAGGCACTGCATGTGCACGCACACGGAGTGTTGCCAAAACGGAAGGAAAGTGAGCAACAAAACAATGCCCATAATTATCAAACAAAGAGCATCAGTAGTAATAACTAAGTATAGGTTGAATGGCGACATCGAAAAGTCCCAGAAATGTGGCAAACAGGAGCATATAAAATTTAATATGTAAAAATTAGTGTCAATACGTAAGCAGACTTTATTGCAGCGTTATCGACCCTATCACATTTCAGTTACACGTGAGTACAATTTAGTAACATAGGTTTGAGTTCCATTAATAGGAAATTGGTATGCGTACGAATTGCAAATTGTAATGAAGATAATTCCCGCTAAGACCTTCGGGGAAGATTTATTTACATTTAGAAATGTGACTTGTTAGGCAGGAACAATGCGGAACCGGAAGCAATTGCGTTTCGTGTACTTCACTTATAACGACAGTGCGCCCAAAGCATCGAATCGCAGATATTAAACATGAAAAGAATCAGTTCCACTTACAATCACAAATGAAGCGCTGATCTAGTGGAGATAAACAATCCCACTCTCGACAGTGTTGGTTGATCTTGGGTTGTTATCACTTCCCAGTGTCAGTGGTCGTAATGTCAATGTTGTTCTTCTTTCGAAGATCAATTCGTTGGTGTTGGCTTCCACAATAATGATTTCTTGAGGAGTGTATCTACTACTAGGTAAATAAATGCCGCTGAATGTTATTTATTGTTACTGAAAACTGTCCGTTTTGCAATAATTTCAGGCCCGAAACGAGTTTGATGCGACCAGCGTAACTGCGTAACGACCGACACTCGACTGGTGCCGGTTTGTTTACTAGCTGACGCCGCTCAGCGCCGGCCGATACACGCACGTTACGCTTGCTGCTGCGTCGCCGGCAGGTTAGCAAGCAAGCCAGTCAGGCCCAGTGGTTGTAAAATGGGTAAAATGTACAACCAGCTTCTAGGACTGGGTTGGTGGCGATTGTAGATTCCATAGGCAGGCGGCGACAAGATGTATACTCGTTGGTTTATGACTGCTGGGTTATTTTCGAGGAAGACACTCAGTGGTTTTGTTTACTTGATGGGAAAATTTAGCAGATTTTACTGCGGGAATTACGTGATAAGTGACGACGCTGACACCTCGACTGCCAAATGTTCACTGAGTGCGTGCATGTAACGAAACTGCTGACGAGGTCGGAAAGTGGCTGATACATCCAGCAGTAAAAGAAACTTAAGCGATTTTAAATCTCGGGATGTCCAGGAATTAGTTGTTATTGTTATGATAAGTTGTGATTTAAATCCGTGCACATGTCGCCAACAAGCAGATATAATTTGACATATGCAACTTTAAGGACGCACTTTTAAAATAGTTTCAGTAGTTCAATAGATAAACACATGACGAAAAAATGTCCAGCTTTTATAGACAGCATTTTCTTGAATGCAGGATAGTCAAACAAATCATAAATTCACGATTGAATGGGAACAATTGGGGTAAATTTTTGATTTCCTAAATTGTAAACGTGTACTTGAATTTATTTAAATACATTAATATATTTAACAACACAATGTACTTACTTCTTTCACCAGTTGTTTTCTTCAGGCGTAGTGTTTTCCGCTCATAGAAATTAATTTTCACTTTGAAAGTAGTGTAGTAGCTTATGTTCTATGCTTGTTTAGAACGTTTCTATGAATTTTAAATAAATATATTTTTTTGAATAAACCTTCAAATGAAAAAAAATTATAAGCACTTGTTGAAATATCAGTTTGTCCATTTTTATTAATTTAATAATTTGTTTATATTGTAAACCTAACATGCATTCCAGAATTTAAAATATTACAGAAATGTTATACATATTATTACAGAAGTTATACATTAAAATTACGCAGCAGATCGCCGCATTTACTTTGCTTACACAGAAATTATACACTTGTTTATATTGAAAAGATTGACGTCTTCGCCTCAATTATTTCTATGTATTGATCGAGTACTTTTTCTCATTTCAATGTACAGCCGTGAATGCTACGCGTGAACGTGGAGAAACTCCCTTTTCGCTCGGGATGTGAATGCGTAAAGTGTAAACGTGGACCATTATGGCGGAGCTCATGAAAACACAAATGAGTTTATTATGTACGAGTACAGCTTTTATTTATTCATTCAAAAATTAGCAAAATGTGCCGCGCGTGTGCGCAAACGCCGTAAAAATAAAGAGAACAAAATATTACATACAACTAAAAAGTAATCGTGTCGCCCTCACCGCTTCCACAGCCTTCTCAAGCGCGTGAGGGGCTTTTGTTTCGTTCAGTTTTGTCGCGTGTGAACAATGTACAAAGACAAAATCTCGTAAAATAATAATTAATTATTAATATATGCAGTAGTCGCGCGAAACGCAGAAATTAAAAATTATCATAAAATATAGATCGGAGATGTGTACTCATCGCAAAAATAATCACAATCATTTAGATATACATCGATTAAAACAACGAATTTATACAACGAGAAGCTAGCTATGCCCTCCTTGGCGCTGCAGTCACGTGCCTCCTCGACAGCAACTAGTTAATTATGATACATACAATACATAAACGTAACTAGGCGTAATTCTAGAAATACTAAATACTCGTAAAAATCAAATCAACCATGTCATTCATGAAAGCCACCATGTTTGTTGGAAAGAACTAAAACGAAAGCTAGTTTGCGTGTGGACGAGAGAGCTATTCTGAATTTGATGAAATTTCTAAAGTTGCGTGTGATCCCCGTCCAGCTACCCCTAATGCAAGAAATAAACTAGGAAACAATTGACAAGTATCCCAGTCGGTTGTCGTGCCACTGGTGTGCTTTTGCATTCAACACTCATTGCCGTGAAAAAGTACAAAACACGCTCCATGACATGTCCAACCCCTGTTTACACCATCTTGTAATTGTCCCGGCCGGCATTTGTGTTCATTTGAATTGTTTGTTGTGTGGTACGTCTATCACACTAGAATTGATTTGCTTAAACTGCTTGCGAAACATTACCAGTACCAACCAATTGGTTATCTAGTGTCGTGCTATTGTTTATAAATTGTTACAGCCAGATCGCTCAAAATACATACAATATTAATATTTTCCATTAGTCTACAATCTTGTTTATCGATCCTAAATAATTAATCATAGTTATAAATTACATTACATTTTTATATCGTTTATAATATTAGTATTTCCAAACGGCTTATTAAAATTTTACAAGGATATTTTACACAATTATACAGTATATTGTTGGTTGTGTGTTGCTCATTTCTGTCGCCTTCCATTTTCCAGTCTGCATGTTTCGCTTGTGTACAACATGTTCGTTTAGTTTGCGTATCGTCAATCGTAAAAACGGAATAAATGAAGAATTTACACTTTACAGCTTCGTGTGTTATTTTTTTAGTTAACTTTACATCAGTCTCAAACCACGAATTTCCGAGAAAGTCTCCTTGCCTCCAAGCCGCCACCAAATGCGCGCCCCACGCCGCGCTGCTTACATTATCAATATTCAATTACAATTATTACAATTCGCTTATTACCTCCCTTGTTCATTCGGTTACGTTGCCACCCTTCGATTCGGTTATGAATTTCCTATATGGTGCCGTCCGCGTTCGCGTTCTCGCGTGTGGTCCGCAAGTCGTCGTCGATCGCCCGGAAATTGCGCCGAAAGCGGCGGACGCCATTTCGCAAAACGGAAAACGGAAGCAACGGTGCGCTCAGCTCGCGTCCCTACCGCAAACCACGCCAATCCGCCACCCACCCCGATTCGCACGCACGCAAAACTTATTATCAATCAAATATTCACAAAAATTACAAAATGTACAATATATCGACAATAGAATTTCATCTCTGCGTTATGCCCATCATGCGGTTGCTGCTGCGATATGAAATTATTTAAAATATATACTTTACATACAATATAGAAACATTAATATAAATTTCATCTCGATAGGTTCGTCTCTTTACAATCAATCAATATACAGGGGCGTGCTATTTCTGCTGCTTTGTAAAATTTAAAAAAATAGAAACGCGTTCGCTCGAATAGATGCCTCTAATAAATATAATCCGCCGGCACACCGGCCGCCGGGCACCGGCGCACAAAGTTATTTACAATTGATGATTTATTACAACAACCCTGTGAATCTGCGCCACGTCCACGTGCCATCCCTTGCGCGTCAGCTATGTGTATGTGAGTGTGTGTGCGGGTGTCTTTAATACATAATATACATGGTTCGATGGTGTGTGTTTGTGTGTGTAATTACAAATAGTTAAACTATAAACGGGCGCACCGTGCTGTTTGGGTTCCATTTCATTTGCTTCCGTTGCGAAAGGCGGCCGCGCTCGTCGCGTTTAGCGAATGATTTCTTTTTATATTATATAAACAATTTTCCCTTGCTTTTTGTTTATCTTCATCTAAGTACAAAATGGTTATATTTTACATGATTATACAACTATGAAACATTTCTTTTTATATAAATACAATTTAATTTAATATCGGTTATAACATATATACATATCACGATGATGGGCGCGCTTCGACTTGCGGACGACGATCGCGACGACGTATTTTGCTAGTTAGTTGTCGATATTCGCTTAGAATCCACCCTTCCGCTTCCGCATTTCGTTCGCTTGTAATCTCGCACATCACACACCTCGGTGCCAGCTTATCAATGCTTGTATGGTTGGTATTCTCGTGTGTTTCTTAGTTCTGCGTTAATCTTTAATTTTATTTTAAATGTAAGTGTTCATTTTATATCGATAATCTTAGCTGTTTGGAAATGTTGTTAGTGAATGGTATAATTTGTTTTACAATTAATAGCAATATGAACAAAACTATTTTACATATAATACAAATAAAGGGATACTAGAATATGTACACATATGTTTGTTTTTTGCCCTAATGTGTCCTGTTTTTGACATTCAGCATTAGCATAAGAAACACAAACTGCTCTAAAACGAAACGTCGCAAACGATTTGTTTCCACTTTGTTTGCGTACAATTTGCATGCAAACTGTGTACTTGTCTATAATAATCACACTGGTATTATTATTAATGCTCTATCATGTAAGCATTTCTGCTGAGTTCTATCGTGCCAATTAGGTTTTGGGTGGTTACGAGAACTGTTTAATGTGTCCGCGTGTGTGCCATTTAGTGCTTGATGAACTGTGACAACCGAACTGTGAATATGTCGAAACCCAGAAACGTCTATACACAATTTCTAATACATGTATACAATATAATTTACACGTAGACCATTTATACTTATGCATGTCCTTCGCAATGAAAGATTTTCATTAAGGATTTATAAATGCAATTGCCAGTCGAGGCAGATCGTGAGTTGATAATCGGCGATTTAGGTTTTGGTGAAATTGTTACTTGCAATCTAATTTAAATCATGTAAGAAGAAATCTGTATGAATTGTCTAGGGTGCCATTTCGCAAATCTTTCAAATCAAATTTGTTGATTCTTGCATGGCCCCTACACGTTTCAGTTGATTTATTTTCAAAATCGTATTAATACAAGCAATCTGCAAAAAGTTTGCTTGGAATTTACTTCTTATGTTTATCATAATTATTCGCTAAGACTGCTAAAAATGAAGAAGATCGAAAAGTCCACTACTGGCTACCTCATATCTGCCGCTATTTGGTAGATTATTGAATGCATCAGATGTATTCAAGGTTGCAAATGTGTCAAATTATTACTCCATTGTGTAGTAAACCGCGCGTCAGATTATGCTAGATGCATAATAAGTAAATAGGGTTTGGTTACTCGATCATTAAAAGTCGCTAGAAAAACGTCGGGCGCGCGCGTGCTTAATGCATTTACTTGTTACTTGAATTTACGTTCTCAAATAGGAATAGCAATAAATGTGTTTTAGAGTTTAGTAGTAGTAGAGTTAGGTAAATAGTTGAGTATATAGGAGTAAATTCTTGATGGACCGTCTAATTAACATCCATGCAACTCAAACTAATCTACGAATCGGAACATCCTCATATTATGTCGCAATCGCATCCCAATTAGGTTGTCTATTCATCAATTTGATTATAACATTGATTTGATTTAAACTATCAACCGAATTAATTTGGAACGTAAGGGATACCTCAAATGATATGAATATGTGTAATCGAAATCATATTACTGTATCAAAATGTTTGAATCGTGTCCGCAAGTAAATTAACGAAGCGCTTGAATGCCGCCTTCGGAATCGTATGTTTGCGCCTTGTGTATTCTGTTTTTGTTTGTTTTGTTGTCGGAACTATTCCTGAGGATTCGATATCACAATTATTAATGTCAGAATGATCAGTGTGTGTTCGTCAATGATTCGCAGAAAACGTACCGGGTGAGATAAAAAGGAAACGATTTTAATCCTAATATTTACATACGATTTTCGGTTTTAATTCCCCTTCAAAATTGGTGCTAGTAAATTCCTTCCATTTTGTAATTCGCGGTGTGGGTGTGTACGGGAGATTCAAAATGATCCTGCACAATAAATAATTTTAAAAATAATATATACACGTTACTTAAATGAACACGCAGTCGTAAAATGAGAAAGAAAGTTAAAATCAACTCAGGTGCCTTAGTGCACCCTATGAATCTTCACCAATTTTTTGCTTATAATGTTCAAGTTCGCAATAGCACTTTGCCACTTTGCTACGTTTGCTTAGCGGAGTTAATTCATTCTACAAAATTTGGTCTATAATGCAATAGGAACGCTCCAAGTTTGACGTGTGCTTTGCAAGACAGAAGAATAACGCGCAAACTATGTCTGGATGTGGCCGATAACTAATTCGGTATAAACGAATAATTCTACAAATACACGAAAATCCTAAACTAAACCTAGCGCTCTAATTGTTACTATATGGATTAAAAAACACACTAAAATACGATAAATGATAAAAATAAATGAAATACTGGTACCATGCAGTAAAGTCGTGAAGAACAGGAGCGTCTACGGTTCGTAACGCTCGGCTGCTCGTGTGTGTTTCTTACTGCGGTTGGTCGAAACAGAGAAAAACTTAAATTTACGCTTGTGTATGTGTGTTTGCCTTCGCGCCCGAAAAAAACTAATCGGGCTGTCGTTTCACAACGACATGGTGGATGGGGATAGTTGCTTCTTTACATCACGCCGTTGGTGGGTGGACCGATTGGGCCCAGCTCACCTCCGATGGAACCCAATGGACCCGGCGCCTTCATAAAGAACTTCTCCAGTTTAGCGATGATGTGTTTGCCATAGGTGTATTTACGCAGCGAGTTCAAATGGGGCCGGATCTTGTGCATGAGCACCTTGCGCTGTGTCGGCTCGCTCACATCGATCATCTTCTGGACGACGTAGTTGGCATACTGATCCTTCATCATCACGTGCAAGGCGCTGGAATGCCACAAGCAGACACATTGTTGTTATTATATAATATTGCTTTGAATATAGTGTCAACGGCGATAGGTGAAACTCGACACTCATTAGATACAAGACATTTTGTTCTTATTGAAGATAGAACGATGATGGATTTAGTAGAAGAACATTTCCAAGTGTTATAGCAAAGCAACAATATGTCTTACCTATCATTGAAGCCGCAAACTTCGTCGATTAATAAGGTCCTCTCGTTGCGAGTCGCATGCGTGACACACTTTTCAACAACGTTGCTCGCGAATTTGTGCTGGCTCAATACAAGCACCTTACCGCGCACGGTGTTAATTAGTTGGGACTTGTCCTCTGGCTTTCCGTGTTCTGCAAATAAGACATGATTGATTATTCTGTGACATAGGATATGACGTGACGTTTTAATGCCTGTAATTTTTACCTAAGACATGTTGAATGACGTAGTTGCCAAACTGATCCTGGATTAGCTGATCTGTGTGGGTGTGAAGCTCGCCTAAAATTGGCGCCGTCTGGTCTGGGGTGCAATGTTCCAAAATGCGCTGAATTACGCGACAACCGTATGGATGTGTGGATAGGCTATAAACTTGCCCAGCGAATGACTGGATGATGAACTGCAGCGCATTTGGATCCACGCATTCAATGCACTTTTGTACCACATGATTTCCGTTCTGGTCCTTGACGCATTTCAATACATGCCCGTCCAATTCCCGCACGATTTCCTGTTGTTGCTCGGCTGGGATGGACTCCAGCGCTTTTTGGATCACACGACATCCATACATTTGCAAAGCTAATGGCAATACATGTCCCCGTACTTTCTGGGCGAGAGTGGTTTTTTGTTCAGCCGTTCCAAATTCGAAAAATTTCTGAATAACATAATTGCCGAACACATCGGTCATCAGGTTGTATGCGGCTGAGAGGATCTCATTGAAGACCATCTGCTTCTCGTTGGTAGTGGCACGTTCTAATTTCTGCTGAATGAATCGAGAGCCATGCTGGTCCTGCGAAAACTCGACGATGTGATTGGCAAGGTCCCGCAACTGTAGGTTGGGAAAGCGGTTGTTGCGGAAGTCCTCAAGTAGGCGAGATCTGCCCTGCGGGCCTTTATCGAGAGCATTCGACACCGTGGTGTTTAATGAGTTGATCTTAGTAAATAACGAGTTGCTCGATCCAAACATGGTGGCGGTTGAACTGAGACCAGATGCAACAGAGTTGCGGTATTTGGCTTCTGCTCCGGGGGCGGCCGAGAGCACGCGTGAGTTTACCAGATTTCCAAGCTGCAGAGGTGCTGTGGGTGGCGGAGTCAGCGAGCCGGTCAGCGGGCTGGGGCTGCTGCCAAGGCCATATGAAGCCGGCCATTTCGGGCGATACTCCAACGATGGCGAAAACGCGGACGTGTTGCGGTCGAAAGAGTCGCGACGGCCAGTTGTAGTCGAAGTCAGGCCAAGCCCTAACGGCAACACAGGTAAGTTAACAACAAACGTCATCGCGCGTCACAGAGCAAAGAGGTACCGAAGCAAATAGAGCGAGACGCTCCCAGCGTGTTTGTTA
>JAODGC010000003.1:59071-110338 GCA_027574925.1 Ecitoglossa quadriceps | reverse complement strand
TTAATGTTATTAATATTTTACAAGATGAAAGCTTGATTCAACATTGTTCGAACACATTTTCAGTGGCCAGCTTCCGCCATAGTTGTTCGCGCAATACTAATCAAGCAGGGTGATGTAAATGTAACAAACCACACGTAATGTCCCAAAATATTATTAAAAATGTCAGACCGGCTTCTGCACTTCTGTATTCCTCCTAGTTGGAATGCATAACGTGAGGTTTTATAGTGATAGCAGTCAATGTACCTGTATGCAAAGACGTGGTGGTTGCGGCCGAAGAGCCGATCGTTCCAAGTGAGGAACTGCCGAATGGGGCAGACGGGGGCGCGTGCAATGTGGGGAACAAACCTGAACCTTGGGCCACACCTAACCGACACCGAAAGTTAGTAGAGTACACGAGACGTGAACAAACACCAAATATTTATTTACAAAACACGCCGGCACGAAGGTGGTAAGCACATTGTGGATAATGCATGAATAATTCACACCTCTAACCACCGGCGTGGTGATAATTAATGCACATTTGTCGTATTAGCACGTGTTAGAATGCAAGCATAATCAGCATGTTTGTTTGCATATGCGGACTTACCTCCAAGAGTGGTGCCGTTGACTGAGGTGTTCACGTTGGCGCCGTAGAGACTTTGTGGCGTGCTGGAGTACAGGGAGGCGGCTGCTGGTGTTTGTCTAGAGGTCTGGGGTTGAACCAGCACTGGCGCTGGCGATACGAGTCGCATAGGTGTGCCGTTACGCATGGCGGCGCCCTGTGCCATAAGGATAGGCGCCTGCGTCTGGTCATAGTAGGGAACAATGTAACCACTGGGTACTTGTGGCTGAAATTAATTAAAATAATGGATTACTAGCTATAAGCTACAATTATCTGACAGCGATCTTTTATTGACTTAATCAAAACTCGAGATGATAAGGTTGAAGGGATATTGTACCTGTACTTGTTGCTGTGCCTCCGCGGTGCCATTGGGCGTGAGTGGTCTTCGAGCGCCATTACTGGCGCCTTGTTGGATGAGATTAGCAGGATATACGCCCCATGGGGCAACGCCGTAATATGGGGGTGCTGGGATGAGGTACTGTGGGTCCTGCTGGGCATTCACTAAGTATGGTCCAGCCGCCTGCGGGAAGGCGGCGGCCTGCTGTTGTTGTGCCAAGTACTGATGTTGCTGCTGTTGGAGGAGCTGTAGCTGAGTGGCAGCGCTTGGTGTGGTCGCTTGTGTTTGCTGGGAGCGGAACAATTGCTGCAACCACAAAATTTGACACGTCAGTATAACGCATTACAAATACCACCCAATCTCACTCAAGGAATAAAAACAATTGTATGTGGTATTCTGCTCTAGCCATCTTCAAACCGCAACTCATTGTAAGGTAATAAATTTCAATTTGAGGTCGAATATATTGAACATTATATATATTTGTTGTAATTACAGAATTATAATGCAATGCAAGTATTGTTTGCTATAGATCAGGTAGCATCAATATCCATAGAATTGCTGCATAGAATGCTCAATATCAATAATGCAGCAAACTTTGTACGCGTAATACTAATTGGAAATTCGAGAAGAGCGATTGTGTAAAACTAGCAGGCGAGGTGCAGTACGGATATTACAAATGTTATTATGTCTGCGCGCTTAGACGTCTCCAGCGAAATTATATTATCTGTTATTAATCATTTTATTCTACGTAAGGTTCGAATACGCCAGGCATTTTCCTGTAATTGAAATTCCATCGATTGCTTGTTGTGTATAAGCGACTCGCCTGATAGCTGAGCAATGCGAACAGAAAGCTAGGCTACACTCCACTGCAATATTGAAATATCTGGTGTGTACAGTAAAAAAAAAAGGAAAACAATGCATAAGTAGCGTAAGGTTAGCATAAATTTACTAAAAGTAAACGACGTAAAGCAAAGTCCACTTCAAAAATAGACCAATAAAAATTGAACGCTGCGGAACTTTGGATTATAAAGCGTAAAATTGGCCCTGACCATGACACACAACTTTCAACGACGGGCGCCATGCATTCAACTTACGCAATACTTTGCTTGCCCTCATCGTACCGCGAGAGAATAGTATCGCGAGGTACGCGTACTCTACACGTAATTAACGCTCACGGCGTGCGCCCGGTTTGTTGCGCTTCCTGGTGCTGTAAACAACGCACGCCGACGGCGCCTTATACACGTAAACCATCCAAACCCGCGGAAAATGCAATTGCGTGCATGCAACATACAAGATCACGACGTCAGCATCTCAACACCTTTCACCGAGATCAAATCGTACCCACATAACTGACTCTGAGAAAAAATCAAGCAATCGCATTCAAAGGCCCCATTTAAATATCGCTTGATTAAGATTTGCGTTTATTAACGAGCAGTTATACCTCCTCAACTAGATCAAAGATAGTATTAACTGCAAGTCTTATTACGCGAAAGAAAGCCGTCAAGTGAGTTGGTGTAAAAAAAAAGGTTGGGAACTTGATGCTGAAGATGTCGAAACCTCCACTAACGCCCACTCGAGAGACAAGCAAATGTTTGGACAAAGTATAATCATAAATTATTACGGAAATATCTAGAGCACGTTGGGAATGTGTAAAAAATATCTCTGAAGATGCCTTTCACCGTTATTTAAACTTGCGGCGTTGTAAGTTTCATTAGTCAAGGCAAGGAACTCATAAAGTTATTAAATTTCATTTGAACTCTTTTTTTCAGTAATTTAATTTGTGTTGTTGAATTGCTTGCTCGGTATGTTGTTAATCGAAGGTTAAGCGAACCATACACGCCTATAAACTCCGTGCAAGATCGGCGAATAAGGTCGCACATTCTCCAATTACGCAATGTGCAAATGCGTTCAGGCGCTGCTACCATCGGCCGGAAAGAAAGCCTCGCGTTTTTCTTAGCTGCGATGCAAGCGGATTTATTACGACCGGCCGATAGTCCGGTTCGCATGCGGATAATGACTGCATAATATGCAACTGTAAAGCCGGAATAAGAATAAAAAGTTTACTAATAAATACCCATACCGCGCATACACTGCATAAACTGCTTAAGATATTCTGATAGCAAAAACAGAAATAACAATGCACGCTAATGAAACTTTTAAACTGTTTACCAGTTTACAATATATTAAGAATAAAATACACTTTTGATATTCTCACTCTATTTATTCCTGTGTTTGCCGTGCTTTACTATAACTTTCCGTGAACTATAGAAATTGACAGTGATTAGCGTTCATACAACAAACTTGTGGTTAACAAATCAATTGTTACGGTTTTAAGCGTAATTTCCTTCAGTCGGGTGAAACATAGACGCTAATTGACAGGTCGATTCTGAAGTTTTGCGCAATGGCAAACTTTGAACCCATTCCATTCATTTTTTTTTCTACGCGCTCGTGCAAAGTTGACGTCTAGCAAAAGTCGCAAGTTCGCCGTCAACTGTTTGCACAGCACCCGCCGACTGGGGGGGGGGGGCCTTATAATTATTAGATTCTAAAATTTGTGGTTGCAACGCGCGAGAACCAAATTAAATCCGGAAATCTAGGTTTGTATAATGAGCATGCACGCAGACGACAAAGTACAAAAACGCATGCTCGTGTGCTTTGTGCTTTCTTTGCATTATGGTCTTAATAAAGTCACTGGGCTCGCTTACAATGCAATTACGTATAAATTACAAAATGGAAAATTTTGAATGATGACCCTTTAATGTGAAGACGACGCCAGCCGCCAGCTGCGTTACACTTTAAGCGCGGCGTAAAGTTTTTCACAGACGCGGCGAATTAATGTCGTTTGCATCTCTCCAGCCATTGCTACTCCTTTAAATGTCGCTTATCTCAAACTAGTGGCGAGTCACGACCAGATTCTTTGTGTGTTCCTTGCAAACCGCCGCATAGTTGAGTGCAGCCAGGAGGTTGCACGAGTGCAACTGGCAGCATGCATACATAACTGTAACTGAATTCGAATCAGTTCATTTCCTAGTTTTTTTTTTTTGTACCCGTGGTGCGCGTTGTTAGTGTATGATCATCTATTTAAATAGAATTTTCTACGTTCATCATGATTAACCTCTGAATCTGATGATTTATAAGAACCACCCGGGGCACGAATAGATACCACCTCTCTGTGTGAAGGCTGATGCAGGTGAGACAAGTTAATATGCGAATACAAAAATGATATATGCGTATGAGATATTTATAGCAATTACCAAAGACGTTTATACGATCTTCTGATTTTATGCGTAGCGCTTGATTTCGCTGCAACATATTGCGCATTGGCAGTGTGTCAAAGGCAATTTATTTGATCTACGTATGTCTTATGATATTTTCGAGGCGTGTACTTTTATTTTTAATCGACCAGAAATAAAAAGGTATAAACGTTTTATTTTCCATTACCAACTTCATTTCAGCCATTCGTCAGACTCAAGAAGACTTTTATCCTTGACCTGTTGCGGTTTACAAGAGTAGTACGCCGCCCCGCCCCGCCCTTTAAAGGGACTATTAAATATTAAAAATGTATGCACCCAATGCAACGTGTGTTGTTAGTTGTTAGTCCATTCGGTTTATGGACATATATTCACTGCGCTATGAATTCGCTGACAACCTGACCGACCACCCACTGAAAGCTATTTACCAAGTGCCGAGTCGACTACGTCTCACATTTATTTGTGCCCGGCGCATTCGTGCACTTTACGCAGAGAGCAATCAAAGGGAAAATAAATGTAAGACGCGCGTTCTTACACGCGTCCATGCAATATGAACGGGAAACGCAATTAACATAAAACCGCAACCACATGAGGGACGTGACCAAAAGACTGTAACTTTGGCAGACGAGAAGATGTACAAAGTTGCAAATTCTAATGGAACGGTCATCCCTCACTTAATGACTGACATGCGCGATATAATTGAAGCAGGATGGCGCAATTTGCATATAGACCAATTGATTTTTCATGACACGTTTCAGACTTTGAGGCTGTTGGAAATAATGTGCCCACAGCTGACTTCATATGACTTGCTCATATGAAAGTATGAAAATCACCAACAAAAATCGATGACTTCTAGTTTCACTTAAATCATTATTAATAGCCACATTTTAAAGAAGTGAGAGCGTAATTAAAGTAATAATAATAACAAACTTCACCTACACCGCCAGCAATGCGCAACATTTATCCAACTAATGATTATAATCAGAGCATCGTGTTCATGTGAAGTTGTAGCCATCGAGGCGACTTAACTCAACCATGGTTAACTCAAGCGAGAGTTGTATTAGTCCACTTTCTTTTCCAATTTAATAGACTACATTTGCGTCAAACACGTATTAGAAATGTCTTCATCAAAACTTTCATATATCTCACAAGAAAGCAAGAAACAAACTATTTGAATCTAAGCAGCCAAAGAAATTAAGTCACCCCTAGTAAATATTTGTCATGTTTATTATTAGGTGTGAAGTCGCATGTTGGGTGGATGTATGGCAAGGCAAAGTGTCACCAACACATGCGGCAACAAACGCATGCCGGTATTCGCAGTGAACATAAATTAATTTCGCAATTAATTTTCCGACCCGTTGAACAAAACCCCAATCACAAACACACTTGCTGGTGCATGACGCCGAGCAACCAGATATTTTTCATTCGAAAATGAAAAGTTCAAGAGCACTCTCCGTTTGTACCCAATACGCTTGTTATGAGTTATGTATGCGGGGCTATTGATTACGCAAGTCTATTGCATTGTGCAATTGTAATGCGATCGTATTTCGGGGAATATAAATCAGGAGAAATCAATTGAATGCAATTTGTTAAATAGCTACTCTTTAGCTGGAATTTAATTCCAGCTGTACAAAAACATATTTTAATGGAGTTAGAATGGTTGTAGAATAATGGGGGGTTGCCGGATTCTAAGAAGATATTTTATACTCAAATGCCATGACGATAATGATCCCTTTTGCTTTGTACTAGACGACACGCAATTTTCACCCTTATATGCACTGAAGTGCCTGCCTGCCTTTCACAAGTGTCTTATAGTTCGTTTCATAAATTTTGTGATTTTTTTTGTAATTGAAGACATGGTTTCTAAGCTATTACTCCACAAAACCATGTGATCTATACCTCTGCTGTTTAATGTGATTTAACATTGTTTCAAGTCACGCTCCATTAACTCCCCGCTTAAGACAAAGTATACACATTGCTTCTTTCACCACAAAAAGTCGCGAAATCAATGAACGCATTTAACTATCCCAACAAAAGCTTACAAGAAAATCGGTAAAAGTGCTTTTGACTTCACCAACTGATGTTATAATCCTGCACACTTTGGTGTCTCGTATCCGTTGGTCGTATGTGGCCTAGATTACAGGATCCGATATAACGGTTCTTCCTGATCCACTCGGACACACAAGTCCAAGAGGTCAACATCAGTTGTCGGAGCCGTGCAAACATGGCTGATGCCCCTGAAATACCTTCTACGTTGTCCAGTTCCGGCGGCTGTAAGAAAACTTTGACTCTTATATCAATTCTCGGTCGAGCGCACCAAGGAATAACAAAACACGATGCGCCTAGCGGCACCAAGTTAAACTTTGGGAAGAAATACTCAACAAAAGTTCACTCGCGTTCGTCAAACCAAAAACTTGGTTGCGGATCAACGTATGAGTCGTAGTGCTTTGTACATCATATAAAAAGCAAATACGCGCGTACCTCCACTATAGTCCTGCCAATGCAATATTGCCAATTTGATTTTTATAGCACACAAACACGTAGTTTTATTCGAGTTCCTAAATATAAAAAAAAAAGCAGCAGGGGAGCAGCATCATTCATGTTCGGCGAATGATGCGGCGATTCTTACAATTTGCAATAAATGGGAATGGCGAATCGATGCTGGTTTATTGTACATTTCGGGAGTACAAAAAGGTACAAACAATATAATAAAGGCGTGAATAATAAATAATCAATGCTCAAACCTGCTGCTAGGTGTTTGAAGAGATGATGCGTCTATAATACGCATCAAGTCAATATAGTTGCGTTGACTATACAACAGTGGATAACGTGTACGATATAATTAGACTTTGCTGCCTACGGTATGGTATTACTATCATCAGAGACAAGAAGCCGTTATTGATATAGAGGAGTTTCACGTCAATTACATTCACAGAATGGATATCGCAAAAACAAAGTGTATTACCAATTAAGGAATAACTGTTCAAATGTACAATAAAACTTGAAAGTCCTGTGTTCATACAGAGAATTCATGACCGTCTGTAATGCAAGTTCATGAAATAACTTGCATTGTAACAGTAAACTTGAAGTCGTGGAAATCTCGGATATGAAGACCTCGATGTGTCTCGATATTATGCACATGCACAACATCATGTTATTTATGAGCACCTACCTCACGGGTGCTGGTGCGCGCTTGGAAATTACGTGCGAACCACAAAAAGTTCATTAACCTTGTCTACCATCTCCAACTTCTGGGTTATTGTTCTGTTACGCGAGGAACGCACGCCACGCGCGTGCACGCAGATCGTCTCACGTCACGGCTGCTGCTTCCGACCAACTTACGACTCCATCTCCACACCCAGCAGAGTCCGTGATCACAGCAACTTGCCATCATCGTATCGTGGATGATTCGAAGCGTCAACTAAATTGATCGAGCGCACGCTTCTTTGCCTTTTACAGCACAAGCGCGCCAACAAGAAAAAACAATTACCTATACGAAAAAGGATAGCAGCTGAGAAGATGAGGGATTCTTGGAGATGTGAACAAATACGGTAAAAACAAGCTGTGGATACCGTATACAAACACTTGACATGCTTTCATAGAAAATTAAAATGCAGAAAACTCCTCGGGATATTTCCATAGAGGTGCCTCGGGTTTAGAGATGCTTAACTCCACTATTTAGTGTTAGGGGACGACATTCGAAAGGGTCGATGGCATGACAATACCATACATCACCTTGCAATAGAGTAAACAGGATAGTCATTTAACCATATCTAAAGAAGTCGTGTGTAGCCGGGCACTGCAGAAAGATCAATAGATTCACTCATGAATAGGTTCATGATCACTGTCTTGCCTTTGTTCTCGGAGATAGCATGCCTTTTGAAGCAGCATAAAATTTATGTGTGAGATAATCCTCAATGAACAGTGACGATTATCTCCTGGCATTCAATTAGAATGTTCGCCAAACTGCTTGTTTGAGAAGCGGAGTGAATAAAACCATATCATATTTTATAGTAAAGTCCTGTAGCAACATTTTAATCATCTGTTCCTGCACGTACACAACCAGACAAACAAGCGCAACTCAACAAAAATTAAAATCCATCATCACTGTTTGCGCAACTTTGCACGTACGCAGCGCAGCTAGTTAATTAAAAATGATTCAATCCCAGGATTTACTTCCACCATGTTCCGACGTGACAAAACCAGCGGCGACATTTTCTCCCCATATTCTGGAATTTAACTAGTGGAAACAGAAACAACGTTGTATGGTGTAACGTGGCATGGTGCCTGTGTGCGTAAGGTTTCCTTGTTTTAATTAACTACTAAACGACGTCTTATCGATTACAGAGACGTAGGTATCGTTCTAGATTGCCGATTACTTTCATTCTCAAGAACTTTCGAAATTCATATCACTCTAATACCGACACAATCACGCACCAGAACCCGCACTGATATGTTATACGCATTTAGGCGCACACATTACGTTGTTCCCTAATACATACTAATTTATTAATTAGTGATTTGCGTGTCGCCGTGCGCTTATCGGTTGGCGTTTAGTGGCAGTTTGCTTTTAAACGCCAATTGACTATTATCATCGCAGGCGATTGCGAGTCAATTTAAGGCCCCGGGAAGTACAATTAAATAGATAACGCTGCAACTCGTATTTACAATTTCAGTATGTTCTTCGAACATAATTGAGCAGAGTTGCTGATATGCCATTTTTAATATTCATTCTTGTGAAGTGTAAGGAGAAATATATTTATGTGTAAACGAATTAATTAAATTTTCTTCAAACTTAAATTCCAATTAAATATTATTTCCAGAAAGCTTTTTTCCTGATCCAGCACTTACGGTTTAAACGGTGATATTATAGCAAGAGAGCGTATTGGTATTGATACAATAAAACTAATTAAATTCACTACACCCTTTGTTCGCATCGTGTTAGCTGTTGTCATGTAATTGATTGCGTAAGCCAGAAAGCGGTAATAGGCGTCGTAACGACCGAGTGTATTCGAATTTTACACCTTTTCACATTGCAGAACATTGTATTTTCCATAGGCATATAACGATTACGCAGACGAATATTGGAACAATTCCAATGCAAAACGATTTATATAAATCAATCTCGTACGCTTGCCAATATTGCGCTTTTTGCTTGGCGGGCGCGCGTGAGAATTCCAAATAAAATCCAGAAATTGATTTCAACAAATTGAAAATGGCAGAAAACTCTCCCTGTCATTTAACCACATACATAATTTCACTTTAATTTCAATAAATCTCGATACAATTTATTACGTTTAAATATCCGGCGCATAAAATTAATTAAGCTAAAATTGTTTGCTGTCGATGCCCGCCTAGCAAGCAAACAAGCTGTAGGGCGACACAACAGAACACGCAAGACTAATTTCTCAATTTCCCAATCTCGCAATTAAAACGTAAATCTTGCTCACGGCGCACACCAGGTAGCATCTGGCAGCCATTGGCTGGTTATATAGACCACAAATCGAATGCATATTGGCGCATCCACTCACCCTGTTCGTTCCATGGGGGACTCGATAATTTTATGATCGGAAATTGAATCGTTCCCTACGTTGCCATTGCCATTGATGGATTATTGGAAATTCACTGACGCGACAGGATGCGCGTCATCCTGTCAAAAGCTGGCTCACGTTCCAGCAAATATTTCACACTTTTCAATCATTTAGTCCCGTTAATCCCCTTTGAAGCTGCAATAAAGTCCCTCCCTTCTAGCCCAATGCGTTCATCTAATGAAGCAGCAAAGTGATTAACACAATAGAGAAGTGCCAATGCAATTGTCCCTTTTGCACGAGCACAAAAGAGAAAAATCTAGGAAATGTAAAACAACGACGGCAGGAAGGAAACGCTAAAGGGATTGTTGGCTGTTAGAGAACGCAAACTGAAGCACTTACCAAAGACAAATACTTGCGTAAACTAAAATGAAAAGTTTCATACAGTTCAAAGACAAAGGCGGAACAACAACAACCAAGCGGACAACGCGATTCTATAGCTAGCAGTAAAGAAATTTCCATTTAAATGGAAAAGCAGGTTTTCAATTTCAAACATTTTCGACTTTTTCCGCCGGTTTGCCAGTATTATAGCTGTGGTAAACTGCAAATGGCAAACACCAAAAGTTGGCGCTCGAATCTAGCAGTCAATTAGTAACGCACAAAATGACAAACTGGCTTACACAAGTTCATCAACCCATCAGCCAACACAATGTGTCCGCCCGCCGCCTTCCTTAACCGACGCAAATTGTTGTTATTTCAAGGGCACGTGAATGCCCACTTATATTTAAAAATTACCGTGAATTGCAAATTACGGAATAAAATCCGTGTTTCCATAAAATACTAGCAATTTGAATGGCAGCATAAATAACAGACTTTAGTATTCCGCCTGGATTGGAATGGTAAACATAGACACCTACTTTCGATTGCTAAATTCATATCGCAAAACCCCAAGCAAAACCAAAGCAAGCATATTACGCCGCGAAAAAATCGATAGAGAATAAAACAATGGAATTTGCTGCTGCTAGGCAAATATCCCACATAAATAAACCTTATCGTTTCATTTGTTTATTGGTAATAGACCAAACAATACGTGTTTATAAAGTAGCCGCCACTACGCAAAGTACGAGTTCCCTATTGAATTGTAGTTTTCAATTAGCAAATTACAGCTAATGTTTGCGCATATTTCGCTTGTTTGTAGCTGGTGCTTAATGCTTTTCTAAGCAAACAATGTTGTCATCAAGTGCACTAAAAAATAACATGGACATCACGTTGTACCTACTTACATTGTCAAGAAGGTTTTTCCCCAAACATCAAAGCAGCTAACTAACTTATACTTTTTTCCCCAAACTTTCAACATCTGATGAGTTGCAAGCGTATCTTGAACATTGTTAACACGTTAACCATTATGTTGACCAATTTGCCAGAGCGATAAAAATCGATTAACTATTAAATACAAGTTGTGAGGTGCAATCGTTCGATTAAAATGGAATTTTCTCAGTGTGCCGCGATAGAAAATCAATACATTCGTTCGCTGTGATATAAAAATATCAACATAAAACCTTCAGCTAAATCTACTTTTTGAGCAAAACGGCGCCGCAGTGATGATTGCATTTCATAGGCTTTTTGCCGTGTAAATTGCGATCTTCGTTCTGCCAATAAATGACAAAAATCCCTTATTGAAGTAAAAACCTTTGCTAATGAGAACGAAGTCAAATCGGAACAAAAATAGAAAATTGTCTGTTAGCACCTATTTGCACTTGTTGTGTAGTCATGTCGCTAAATTCGTATGGCAAAGTGGAAGGAAATTCTGTGCTTGAAGTTGATTAGATTGCTTTAATTAAACAAGTTCTTTTATCACATACGCATCGGGTGTGCTAAGTTAAGGTAAACTAGGAATTTGTCTGATTATGATTGCTAGCAAGCCAGCTGGGAAAAGCTTCTGTCGGCATTCTTTAATACTTGTTTTCTAAAAAAGACCAGAGAAAGGAATTCGCTAATAATTAATTGGCAAAAATGAGAATAATTTCATGGAACTCCAGCTGCTGGGAGTGGAATAGCGATGGTTGTAGTTTATGTATATCATTTATGTATGCCTTTTTTCTAAGTTTCTGTAATAAGTTTCCCAAGACCCTGAAATGTTTATTTCGCGATCCTATCGCATATTTAGAGACTGATATAGTGCTTTGGCGGCTTTTATACTTCCGGCATAGGTCACACATTTTGACTGGTTTCTGCAATAAATGCGAAACCGAATCGGGAACATTTTTCTAGATAGACTGGCCCAAAGCATATCCCAAAAATAAAACTTATACAAACTCACAATAAGAATGAGATATATAATATAAATAACAATAAAAACATAGGCGTGAAAATAAAACGAGAGAAAAGCGAAGAAAACCACAAATGCATTCGAAAACGCGTAATAGATATGCACGACAAGCAGCAAGCTTCGTAAACAAGCGATTTAAATAAATAAACGTTTAGATTTGGTTGGTCTTGGATGCAAGGGGAATCCGCAAGCACGAGAGATTTGCTAGGATTCGCAGCTCTGGAGCGTAAACAAAAAGCCAGATTCCGCCAGCGATGGCTCGTAAACCGTTAGAATTCTGAACATTATTTGCTTGTTTTCGAATTTGCCGCACAAATCTGCCAAATGTAATCATCACTCAGAGTATATACAAGACGACATCAACACAAATCCAATGACATAACTCTAAATATAACCATGAATCTGCCATTAAAACAGGCAAGTTTCCTTTCATAAGATGTCTAGCCATAGATATTCATTGAATACGAAACATGCCGAACGCACTTGTCGCTCTGTTCAACACTCAGTTCATGTTCTGCACAAAGCGCAACTTACAAATTGTACATATAACTAGTTACAATTTTGGAATGGAATTACAATCATATGTGTCGAGACACCACTTGCTTGGACTATAGATATAGAATACAATGTTCGAAGAGATGCGATCTAATATGAGCTGATCAAAATCGATCGTTCTAGATTCTCTCAAGCTTCAAGTGCGAGATATCCAAGTTTGCTAAAAGCGAAGCGTTCTCGTTTATAATTGCTGCTTACAAGGTTAATTGCGACGACAAAAAATTGCCGCAACCGATAAAGCTGTACAACTGGAAGCGGTAATTAATTTGTTTGATTGAGGTTAGACTGAGAACGTCCTCAGCACACTGAATGAGTATTCAATTAGTCATTCGAGCAAAAGTTGGAAATTGTACTTAAACCGACAAGAACGCCTCTGGTACGAACAAAAGTGTGCCAATATTATTAAAACAATTGTTGTATTAAGGACTGCGTTAATGGCCTCAATTTAAAGTTTTCCCTAAGCTTTCAAAGTGATTCTTCTTTTCCATTTAGGAAGGTTGTAAGTTCCTATCAAAAATCTTTGCACATTTTTTAACACAGTATTAGAACTTTAGTGGAGGACCATTAAAAAATTAAAATTAGTTTTGTTTCCTCGATGCTGGCCATAAAACTTGAAAATAAAAACTGAAAGAGCCATTAAAACTTATTGTTAACAAAGCGGGTGGAAAGTAAAGTGCGCAATAGCATTCCCAACTTTAGCCCAACAAAGCAACAGGACGCAAAAAAGAAAATGCGCTCCCAAATAGTAGGAGAGCTGAGCCCCAATTAAACGTATGGAAAAGAGCGAAGAGCGAACAGAGAACAATGCAGCCACAAGCTTAAATCGGGAAGTAATTTGGGCATTAGATCTTAATTTACAGCGCAATATAAAACAATATTTTGCACTTACAGTAAAAAAAGTCGACTATTCAACATTGTACGACTTGTTTTCATATTCTAAATAAGTACAAAATCTCGATTCTCCATTACGCAACACGAGGTCATCATCAAGCCATTTACATGGCAGAGGTGCTTTCGTTTAAGAAAATTTGATATACTTCGAAAGCATATGTTGTTCCATGTCGTCATTAAGGCAAATAAAATCATATTACATCGCCCATTCAACACTCATTGGTACGTTGAATATTCAATATACACGCAGATCATGCATTTATGCACAAAGCTCGTATGTTAATGCCAAACAAGAGAGCGAATTTCATGCACCCAAGACATACATTATACGCCAACGCATCGACTTTCCGAGCAAGACACAACAAACGCAAATGACGTGGAAAAGCGCCGACAATAAGCACCAAAACTTATTGAAACGAGTAATAATTTTGATGTCTTTCTCTTTCGACAGCGGTTGAAATTTCGCAACGTTACAAAGTTATTGCAATCATGATGATTTACAGGTTTTTATGTACCAACGTTGAATTAGATTTATTGAAGTTAATACGGAATTTTCAAAGTGTTCCTTATTCCTTAGAAATATGAAGATTTATGGAAATTTCACGGTGCCGAACAATTTTTCATGTTTTCACCCACAACATACAACGTTTTAGTTCACGCCAACAACGAACACTTGATTCGTGTTATGCCATTCCACCAAAATGCATTTATCATTCGAATAAATGTACAACAGCTTGAATTGTTGTAATGCAATGCAAAGAAAGTTGTGATAAATACTTTGTTGTACATGCTTATGTACAACTTATGCAACAAAAGCACAACAAATTGTTCACAGAGGAACGGAAAGCACATTTGTAATATTATTGTTTAGCAGTAAATTAATTGGATAATAATAACTGTAGGCGTGCATGTCGTGCGCGCATATGCAAACTATGCACATTATGCACTAGAAATTGTTGATAACAATCAACATGGAGACACAATAACGTCAGCGTGTCGAAATTGTGCGATAGTCATTTCTTTCTTACCGTGCACTATTTTCACCATACGTGCAATTGCAAATTTACTGCAATTGTAATCGCACAAAAATATGACAGCATTTTCCGACTGGATTTTAACGTGTGTGTGTGTCATCAGCGTTGCAAAACTTTGGCGCGTGAAGTAAAAACTTGATGCCAGTGCTCGTGTGCTCGCTCATGTCACTATTTATGCTTAAAAAAAATATCAAAAATCCATTCATTTCGCGAGTTATTGTTCAATCAACTGGCATTTTGATTACGATTGCTATTCATGGTGGAGATTAATCCGGACGCAATTTGCTTCGTTTTAATTTCGCGTCGCCAAGCCGCTCAATCAAACGTGCATTAAAACAGAAACAGAAGTCCTCAAAGTTGACAAAGAAATTTAATTAAAAATCAATTATAACTCGCTATTTCAATGGATAATCCGCTTTTTATTGTAAAAAGAAGGTTCCGACAAAGATATTGATCTAAGCTATCAAACATTTATGCCATTTATTCACAAACGTTGTATGTATAGCTTTGTCGATAATAAATTATAATTTAACAGTAATTGTATCTAGATGACAGGCTAACATAATTGTCCACCAATGGTAATAATAGTGAAGTTTGCAGAATGCAGCTAGGATGGAGTATGATTTGTTGTTAATATTAGCAGTTTAGTAGAGCGTTTGTCAAAACAGGCGCATAATAATAATACGATAACATTTGCTGTCAAATTTCCATGCGTGAGCGTTGAGAGGTGCTTTTGTGCAAACCACACGCGAGAGGCGGTCACCCGTCAACGGTTACCTCATAATAAAGCTATTATTGAAGCGAACGTAAATAATCTCCCATGGCGCACCACCGTCAAATGTTTATAGCATCAACAACATCCAACCGCGTAACCCAATATCACTTCAACTGAGAGTATGTGCAACAAACTAATTGGAAACTGCACGTCAACCAATGCTGGTGTTGGCTATAACGCAAATATGAGCGACGAAAACCGCAATTTATCGGTATATTAAACTAGTCACAACAATAAGATGTACAATGAAAACAAATCCTAAAGATACGCGAATAAATTGTAACATAGTCTTTCTTTGCATTGCCAATAGGTCTCAATCCGTTTAGTGTATGTTTGTCAGAACACAAATCTTAAATTCAGTGCAAAGCAGGATATCCGCGCCTTTTCCACGAAGTCCCTGATATCCACGGATGCGGTGGACGTCGTTAGTCCTTGCTAGACGCGCCGTCCGCACTCAACGCGTGAGTAAGTTTTGCACGAATCCAAGATGCAGAAATCCAGGATTGTGAATTGGGATTTTGGAATCTGATTCACTTAGCAGCAGACCTCTGCGGATTTATCCGCGTCAACCAAGCATCGACGCCAACAGACAGCAGAGGAACAACCAGTATTCGGATTGCAGAAAGCATCCGAGTTATCCTGACGATGACATACGGCCGTGGCGGTGGCGATGACGATCTATTCTATTAAATTGAAATACGCACTGTAGGTCTCAAGAGAAGGACAGGTGGAAACACTCATGACATGGATGACACCTAATGAAAAATAAAGATGATACCCCAAACCCAAGAGACCTTCCTTCTAGGTTCCAAGTTTACGAAGAGCGAAAGCAGGAAAAGTCTGGATATAGCTAACCATGTTTCCATTTTCTACAAGTCGTATTCCATATCAGCCGTTGGCGAAATGAAAAATGCATGGAACAGATTCTTATGTACTGCATGTTTTGCAATGAGGAAAATATAAAGTTAATTAAGAAAACGTATGAATATTTAATGGGTTGCTATGTTACATGTACAAGAAATCCATTTGCGTCAAGTTCTCGTAAGTGCAGTAAAGAAAACTGCAGCAACAAGAAAGTGCAGTAGAGCAGTTAATAACACAACAAACATTTTTCAAGTCAACAATCTGGAATTTAAGCTAAAATCGTAGTAAAGCCAAAACATTGTGAGTAAAGCAGGGAAAGAAAGTAAGCAAGCGCCTGGAAGTACAAAAACCTCTCTGGTTGTAAATCAAACCCAATTGCCGCCTATAAAGCGTTACAATTGCATTTACGCAAAAAGACGCCAGCGGCTGTTGAACGATTATGTTAAGCACTCGTTCATCGCGTTGAACACCATTTAATTCCATGACGCGCGCCGCGTACAAGAGTAATTGTAATTTTTAATCACAGAAGCGCTTAGACAGTGAGCTTGGCCGCGTTCGAAACTCGCGCGTAGGTATTATAAACGTAAATGATTTTACGGTCTGCCTAGCATCCTATGGCAAGTTCGGGGAGCTGTATATTAATTTTCCGCTTACACTTAACCTCGAAAGCCTGAAAACCCAACTTGCCACCAGAAAGGAAACGAGAACGTTCACAGTTTATCCTGCGTTGCATATGGACGTGAAGCTTTGGATGGAAATTTAAACATCACACGTTTGCATAAATGCTAGACAATATGCGGAGAAAATTGTAAATGACCCAACAAAAGCAAAGGCTTGTACATTTATTATTCATAATGGCAACGACATTCAATAATGTTAAATTAATCATATACATCATGCATTCATTAGCAAGTATTTATTAGATGCCTATGAACATGAAAAAAAGTCCAATCGAAGGTCAACGTCCATAAGAAATTGTATTCTCCTTCTATTCTACCTTTCCACTCACTCTTCTTTATATCTCGAAGCGGGGGAGTTGACTGTCTGATTTTTTTTTTGTCGACTTCTCGCAATTAGTTTTTCAATTTATTTCTTATCGTCATTTTCGATCGCAGAAACGTTGTTCGCGGTAATTGCTGTTACGTTCATTACACCCGTTTCGCTTACGCGTTTGGCGTCGCAATTCCGACTACAAAATAAAGCAAAAGAAATGGTGAGAGCAGACCGAAGAAAAAACGTCAATCCTGCTCGGTGATTTTATCAATTTCTTATCTGGACAAGATAAAATATATAAAAAATTCTGGATTTTATGACTTTCCACTGAGTTTTTGCTCCTCTCAGCATAAGCGTTTTCACAGATATTATGCCGAGATCTCCTTTTCTTAGAATCATAAGATCCTCGTTTAGGAACGAACAATAAGCACATTTCCAGCCTGAAATTTTTGAGTGTACCAATAAATATGAGCCCTTAAAAAAAAACGAGGAAGTCCCCTCCACTCACATATATATAATATATATTGAATTTTCTCAAATTCCTGTTCTACTGTATGCGCACGACGTGGATAAAACGAAATGGAGCGATAGAATGAAACAACTATCGATATCTGGAGGGTGCATTGACAATGGCGGAAGATGGAAGAGCAAAAGGTAAACGATTAACCTCGTTGAATTTTTCTCGACGCTCAACCAGCGTATCGAACCCGGTAAAAGCAGTCGGCGCGTTAAGCAAACACGAAATCATGAAACATACATTTTGAAAAATTGTTTCCCGAACGATGCACTAAAAATGTCTATTTCCGTTGCGGCCAGACGCGACGGGTCCTTAATGTCCTCGTCTAAAATAAATAAAAATATATATTTCCGGATGAGGCATCGGGTAGAAGAACAAAGCCCGATTGAAACCATCAACGTTCATCTCCTGTTGCAACTTTTCATCGACAAATGCTACGCAAGCGCCAAAGATGTCATAAATAATGAACAAAATTCTGGTTTCAATAAAAAGTAATCCCTATCATATCACTGTATGATCCCTAACAACCTGACATGAGAATTCATAGATTTCCGGAGCATTCAAACTTCATCCGAGAATTCTGCAGTGGAAAGCAATAAAATACAGAGAAACATATTCCTCATCTTCTTGTCCACTGTGCAAGCGGTTAGATGCTAGACACGCTTATTTTATAATCCCAGTTGATCCTCGTCGGGCATCGCTATTTTTATGCTGCTTGAAGTTATTTTTGCGTTATGTCCTGCGTTGACGTGTGGCAGGTAGTAAAATGTTAAGTTAGACGCGTCTACCACGCACAATACTTCAGCCAGTTTGTGAGATTTCAACATTGATTTAGTGCGGGAAAGGAAAGTGCGCGACACCATCACAAGTCCAGCCCTACTGCCAATTATTCGGAAATTGCGACATTTTACACAAATAACGTGTGTTTCCAATCAAAACGCAAACATAATTCAGTTCAAACACCAAATGCGCATGTCGTTTGACGCGCTTCTGACGTGAAAGCACAATCCAACAGATTCAAATGAAAAACACATTCGATCGCAATCGAACAAGCTGTTGAACAAGCTGCTTTACAAGATTCTCGAATAGAAACTAACAATTTATAAATAGTTGGAATATTGGCTGCTTCCAAAGTGCAAAAATAAATAATTTAAATAAATGATATAAATTATGACTATTACTGCTTCAAACATGATAAATCTATAGATAAATCTAGGAGGTAGCAGTAAGATTTATTGCAAATGATATTGTAATTGTAAAAAGTGTAAAATATGCCAAAACAAAATTCTCCTCCGCAACAGATGCGACTTTTCCTACCACATTTGCACTGTGCACAAATTTAAAGAGAAATATTTTTTTATGAGACAAATAATCATAAAGAACTCCATCTCCCAATAGCTCCAGTATCAGCTACGCACCTCTGTGTTAATTTGATAACCACCAATTTTTGTCCCGTTTTCCGCATATTTGACAGTTTCACGTTCCCGCACTCCTGCGAATGAAACAAAACCAGGAAAAAACCTCGATTAATAAACGCGCCCAAACCACCAACGAAACAAAAGATCAATTTCTGGTCCAAATTGGCACTCTGGGACCCATAATAATTTGTAATAATTTATTGTCAATTAGTTCCCCGATGCGGATGTTCATGTAACATAAATGCTCTCATGCTCTCCTTTGGTAGGTTCTCTTCATGCTGGTCACACAATCGTTAGTTGTTTTTCGGCTGGTGGCGTTTTATACATTTTACGGCTTTTCCACTCGCGCCACCCTAAAAATATTTATTACCATTATTGCCCGGCAGGTCCTTATCATCAGTCTTGAGCATCCCTCAAACGCGAAGAAATAAAATGTTTGCTTTACGATTTTCCTCCATTACAAGCGTCGCACACACAATGCAGCCCCCGCAAGGTGCTTCTAAAGTCGATAAAAATGATGTACATAATCTGAAATCATCAGAAATACAAAATCCACCAATACGATATATACACACCAGTTCGTCCCGCACGGAAATAAAGCGGTTGCAATGCCGGCTGGCGGCAACGTCATTGTGAAACATTTTCGCGACTTTATTATCCATCATGTCGCTCACGAAAGATATATAAATATTTTCATTATAAACGCGTGGCTGCACTTGAAACCCTATCTGTGATCTGGTTGTCTGCGCAAGGAATGAAGTCAATATGAAATGCGCCTGTCAAGCTTGCAAGTCAAACAAAATAAATTACTTTGCTAACTAATAACGCCGGCAGCTTTGTATCTCATTTAGTGTGGTAGATTATAAAGTTTCCACTATGCAATGATCAAAGTTGGTAGCGTATTCATTAAACGTTGAATTTAAAATATTTGTAAGTAATTTGAGTAGGCCATCAATAAAGCTACAGCCCGATGGAGGCGTTATAAATACGGTCGATAATCACAATTTGTATGCTTTTAATGAAAATGCGAGCATCGGCCAAATTGATTAATTGTGGCATTCGTTGGTATTTATTTGTATGCAAATTGAATTAAATTTCTCTTCAGTGGGCACTCGGTTAGATCGGTTGAAACAAAGTGAAAATAATGCATTGCCCCCTTTTTAGGCACGCGCCGCTGTAGCCACAGTTGCGTTATTTATTGAGCGAGTGAATTTAACGCAAGAGTGCGTCCAAGATGCACTTTTTCCATGATTTCGCGCCTGTTGCTCGGAGCCACAAGCATTCTTCTATCTTGTTCCTGAATGCGGCAGTCATGCACGAATCGCGGCGTATTTTATTTGGGGGGAGAAAGCGTTGCATATCGACACGTCTACATACATTTTACGCTTTTCTGGCGAAAAAATTAGAGCAAAACAAGCAACCGCAGGTCGGGATTCTAAAAGAAACGCCTCAAACGAAAAAAAAATGCGAATATAAAATATTTTTATCGCCTTTTTATTTGTAAAAGATTAACACGTTTAACTGTTTGTATATTTTAAAAAGTCATCGTGCGTGCCGAGTGTCGTCCATTTCCATTTCCAATTCATGCGGTTTTTGAATGATTCACGAACGTGCAAGCGCATTCAGCAGGGTTGGGTCTGGCCAACGAGATAAAGTCGCACAAAGTCAGACAATGGCACGTACGATAGGATTGTGTCGATTCAGCAGTATGTATTTCAGAGCGCCTAGCATTCAATATGGTGGCGGCGCCAGAACAAAGCAACTGGAAAATGACGGCCATAGGTAAATCACAAAATACAACACCCTGACAAGTCTAATGCAAAAAGAGCTCTACAGCAGCCGTCGTGGTTTTCATTCGCAAAACATTCATTCACTTGCAGCTGGTACCGATAACAACAATATGTTGCTGCCTTGGCGATGTCCTGTCCCACGTCATGTATCCTGGGCTGTCAGAACTAAACACTACTCGGCCTTCCGTAGTCTGGATATATCCTGGCATACGCGTACGTCGGGATAGCGAGGAATCATGGAAACGTGTCCCCTTAGACTGGCATCGGCTAAATCCTTGTCTTGTGCTCAGCATGACATTCAAAGTACTTCCTCGCTTTCCTTTCAAAGTCAAAGGAGAGCGTTCTGTCGCTCTGCTGCGTGTATTATTGCAATTATGATCTAAAGCTGCCAGCGATTGTACAGGAAATTAACTATTGTTCGTGCATTTCCCCGTCTGAGTCCTGCGGTTTCACTGATGATGCTTTGAATGTTTCCATTTTCCCCAATACAGCAGCCCACGCAACATCCACCACTGCACGTGCATTAATCGTAATTTAGCGCAATTTCGCCGCCGGATTTGCCGTGCGACATTGCAAAACTCTGCAAGTAGTAATTCCAAGAGGGAATAAACGCATCCCACATATTTCATTCTGCGTTCTGTGTACATGGCATGATAAATATTTAGAGTATTTAGTGAGATGCTATGCATCAAAATACTACTGAATGTGTTGCCGCTATGTTTTCGAGCACCAGCACGTCGGCATTCAGCCGCCCCCATGAAAGTCTACATAAAAACATGAGTATGCGTGGAGCACGAGACATTACAGGTGTTTTCGGAATTTTCAATTATTCATGACCTGTCAGCTTGAGCAGCCCTAATGCTCGGTATTTCATTACGGTGCGTTGTTTTGTATTTAGTTTTTTTAAGTGTGGGTGAAGGTTATTGCATCCAAAAGTTTGATAATGCCATATGCAAGCACGTGAATAACAATTTGAGCTGCAGGCAACTCCCGTGTGTGTAGACATATAAACTCCGATGTGGTGCAGAAAGGTTGTGATAATTAACCTTTCGTGGACTTTATTTTCTCAAGCTTGCGTTTTTACTACTACTCTGCAATAGTGCACTTTGGCGAATTACTTTTTCGACATAATGCGGCATTTTCACGCCCTCAATAATAAAATGTCGACAAAACGTGTACGCATAATACAGTCATGTATGACACGGAAGAAAAACATCCCAACTTGATAATACGCATATACAATTCCAAATTAAATTCCTGCGCGTCTATCAACACTGAGGAATGTTTTTCTCTCTGATGGTACTATTGTTTACGGTTCACTTCAAAAGTGTGATCTTATCCAATCTTGTAATTAGTCATACTCTAAGTAGCATTTTCATTATTTCAAGATCTACTGCTCTTTATGATCTTTCATGTGGAGATGATTTTCTTTTAAAGCCATAATTTGACGTTGCCCATTTCATCATTTCCATTTATATGTTAAAAACGGGGGGCGCGCCAGCCTGATCCGTACATGTCTCCTATCGTGACATGAGGACACATCGACCCTACAATCCAATACCACCACCCTTGCCGGTAGTCCTACGTGCCGGCGCTGACCGCCATGATAAATCCAATGAAAGTGGCACCCGGCGCAGGCAAGAATCTAATCAGTGCCGTCAATTATATAACACCGTCCTAGGCGAATAAGAACCAGAGCAGAATAACAACATAACCAGATGGATAATGATCACGATGTTGACGTAGTGCCAATGTATAAGAATTCAAAGCGAAGACTAATTCAATTCAATCGACATGAAGTAGGAGATGAAATAAGCGATACGTTTCTGTTTTTCGGGAACGATGACCTAGATCCTTGCGATTTTTACGACTGGCGACGTCTCGTCACGCAAACAAATGGGAGGCAAAGATATGCAATTCAGTAGCAGCCAGAGCTTCTTCACATTCATCTGACATAATCGCAAACTATGCCAGGGCGACATTGCTGTTGGTTGGACATGAATAAAATCCTAACGAACAGCTAAGCTGAGTTTAAGTGCTAAGGGAATTGTGCTAGCGAAGAAATGAGAAAATTAAGTCGGGATTACTCGCGTTACGATTACGACTTCGCATACCAAGCTGAAACAATTAGAAGTAAGAAATAATATAAATAATTTGTTTGCAACTGCGATTACACTAGTATAGCTAAATGAATAGTCAATTGCATTGTAAACGAACTGAAACATAATGCCATCGATTTAAAATTAATTGAAATAAATACGCGTCGAAAATTACGCCGACAAATTGTCGTTTCCACTCCAATAATTGATATTTAAATGCCAAATTTCAAACACGGTTAAAACAATATGTAAGTGTTAATTCATCCAATACCATTCAATAAATTGTTTTTCCACTTGAAAAAGTGTTAAATTATACCACCACATGACATTCAATATTTTTTCAGCAAAAAATCACTACATACTGCCCGGCCGCAGGGTGTAAAATAATAACCCCAACACAGCAAGGCAGGTCATTATATCCTTCCAGACGTGCGACGAGGCACTCGTGTCACCCCAACGATCCACCACGGTGTGAGAGGCGGCATGAGCGAAGGGTAGCTTACAAGAGTGGGTGCTTAATAGTGGAAGCCAAGTTGACGATGTCGCTGCCATCGCCATCTACCATCCTTCACTCAGCAGTCCACCTCATATAACTAGCAAGCCAGACAAAGAACAAAAACATACGTGCACAAAGGGTGTAAACGATGGTGGATGGCACCAAGTAATTTTATACTCTGCCACGCTACTTTCTCCTAAATGTGATATTGGTGAGAATCCCAAAATAACAAACCGCATTAGTTAGGAAATGTGTTTGATTTTTCATACTGTGGTGTCAACAAGGTGCCAGCAGGAAACTTGCATTTCGTGCCGATTGTGCTTCGTCACCGGCCCTTCCACCAAAAAGTACTTCCTAAAGACTGGGGAATCGACGGGAAGGAAACCATTAAAACAGAGCGATGTAATATACATTAACGTGACTAGATTTATTTCGTGTTCAACTGTGTTATGCTTAATAATACTTTGCTACACCCGGCGCAGTATCGCATTAACCAAGTAACAAAGGCTAGTAGTAAATGTATGAGGTGGAAGCGCACTTATCCAAATTGGATTTTAATATTGCAAGAGAAAGAAAGATCAAGGAAATGTCTAAATACCACAACATATAAATGAAACATACATTTGAGGTATGAAAAGCTAGAAAAATGTTTCCAACGCATAATTCCAATGATTAATGTTTTAACTAAATTAAAACCATATGAAAAATGACTGCTTGGTACAAAAGTGCAGCAGAATGTTCGCTTAAATAAATGTTTATTTCAATTTAACTTGTAGATCCTCTCGACTACTTCTCCAGGGAACGGAGACATATATTTTATTAACCCAAAATGGTCCTCCACCATAACAACGCCACGCGAGATATTTACAAACGGATGAACCCTGCCACAGTGTAGAATGAAAGGCGTACAAGAGACTGAGAAAAGCTGACTCAAGTGTCGACAACTAACAAATGCGTTGAAAACGATGCAGGCGAATGGAACGCAGAACATTTGTCCTGGAGACAAACATTTTCATTTACAGACCGTAACTGTAGACAAGATAAAAATCCACAGCAATTTATTTAGACAATGAAAATACTACTTGGATGTTTTTCTCATCACAAACAATGTGGACACTAATTTGGTCAAATAAACATACTCATAAATTAGATGCGCGCGTATAGTAAATTTATCTAAAGATTAGGCAACACGAAAACTTAAAAATTGCTCAAAACATCTTGTGGAAATGATATTGTGTTCGATTAGAGAGACCAAACATTAGGGCAACGTAGACACAATATTTGCGTGTGTAATTCAGAATAATGAGCAAAAAAAAAAATCGCACGAACGCAGTATACAGACCCATTTTGCACGCAATTTGGTCGTGTTTGCGTTATATTTTTGCTGACCACATCTTCATTTTATTGCTGGCTGCGTTGGGAGTATGTTCCAAGTGCAACATACCACATAGCCTTTGGGCAATTACATAAAGCTGACGTTTTCTTTCACCTCACTGCTTTTTTATAACCGTAAGTTCTAACAAAAACAGCTAAATCGAGCAAACACACATAAAAAAAATACTTTTTTGTTTGCCCGATTTTAATACCTCTCAGGTTTGAGTCAGCCAATCCAACAGACTTAAATTTCTTTCTATATTCATAAAGCGTGTTGGTTAGATGTACGGAACCAGAAAGGCATGACTCTTTAAAAAACACCAACAATTAACAAACATTTGAGATGAGCACAGAAAGTATGCGAAATTAGAGCAGTGCGCCTAGCATCAAGATGGGGGCGATCAATTAATACTGGTTTACTTCGCACAACGTTATTAAAATTAGTCTACTGGAGGAAAATTATGCGTAGTGGTCAATCATCTAATCATAATGGAAATGAGAGCATAAAGATTACACTAATTGCCCTCAATTATTTTTTCTTGCATACAGTTCTCTAGAAGTAAGCGGTCTTACCATTTGTATTTTGTGTTGAAACCATAACTGTAAATTATTGTGGGAAAAAAAACAATAAGATTTGTTCACTTGTGCTAACGGATAAATTGCAAATCGGGAACACAGGAATTCATAACGAACACTTGCTTTTTGCGGTTTCCTTTGTTCCCACTTCCTTTGGTATTCCTTCGCCCACCGCAACTCAACTTCAGCTCGGCAGCAAATCGCGATAAGTCATGATAACTCTCCGGATTCATGATAAGCAGTGCGCTGGGGCCCTCCTGAGACTCAACACAACTTTTATTTTGGTTTGTATACACACTACGACAACTGAAAAGCGCTGTAGTTTCCATTCCTTTATCAACTCTCCAAACCACAGTGCCATTGCCCACATCTCCGGCATTCTTTTTATTCTCATTATTTTCACCTAACCTCGCTGACCTGTTCGTAAAATATGCAGATACATTATATCACATTATCGGTTTTAGGCTTGGCTATCATGACTCTCCTATTATTTTCCATCTAGAATTCGTGGGAGGCGCACCCTCAATTTCTTATCAGACCTTAAGCCTGGAGGCGCGCCTTATTTCGGCCGGTCACTAATAACGCACTGTGCCAAAGTAATATTTGACTAGCGTGGCAAACCCTTGCAGCCATAGTAACCCCTTTCAAAGTGAGTTCAAACCAAAATGTCTCAACAACATGGCAAACGCGCATACCTCTATCAAATTCATCCACCAGTAAACTGATACAAGGCAATTTAAATTTGAAATAAAGGACAGGCGTGTATAATCAGATTATAATTAAACCTTGGAATGAGGTAGGACATTTCTACATTGATCACTACATGACACATCCTAATGTCACCCTGATGGTTTATAGCACCAAACTTGAAAATAGAGAGCAAAGCGTATGCTGTTTGTCCAGACATTGGTGCCTGTTTTTGTTTGCCGACTGTTATTTGCTTTCTGCGATGTGAATCCTGTTAAAGCGTACAAATTGCAGACACCAGAAGGGTCTCTCGGCTTCACGCAGAAATTCATCAGCTGGCATTTACGTACATGAAATGCAAACGGGGCCGTTTTACTTTTCTTCTGCCCTCCCTTCCGCAGTAATGACATTTACCCCACAACAGCAAAAGTTTAAAGCTGGAAGCACCACCTACCTACGTAGTAAATTGAAAATGTCAGCACTTCCTGTTCATCAGTTGACATTTAAGCGTTCATCATGGGTACATAGTGTTTCGCACTTTAATAGAGCAATCGTAAAACGAATTTTTGCAAGCCAGGTCTGGCAACAAGCTGCGGCGAGTGCAAATACAATGATGTTATTTATTGCTCGCTGTTCGCGATACGATGCACAATGTGCGCAACCACGTTATTGTCATAACATTAAAACGCAGCGCGGAGAATGCAAAACGTAAGCCGACAGGGAATGAGCAAATAAAGTTGATACAGTTTTGCAGTAGCAACGAGTTGGTCATATATGAATCCTATCTGAGAAGGATTTTCCTAAAATACCTTTAAAACCCTTCGGCAATCGTAAATTTTCAGTTAAGCTCGCAAAACCACTGAATGCCAAAAAATGTAGAATAGCATAATTTAAATAGCAAAAGCCAATCTGGCTCGTGAAAACTGTAATACTCCGTCCAGAATATAATTAAACTTGCATAAAATATATTCTGAACAATTACTCCAAACATTGATTATGAAATACCTAATATATATAATTTCAACTTTATATAATCCAACTAAAAATTTCAAATGGAAATTAATTTATGGAGTTATAATATCGATTTACCGACCTGCCTTTTTATTAAAGCAGTTAAAATAAAATTTATATCCGATTTACGGCATATATTGCAATTATTTCCACGCGCAAGGGCTTTTGCTTGGCTTGTTTGTTATATTCTTTATTTTCCAGATCGAATAACATACAACAACGAAACAAAAATCAATTAAGGAATAACCCACAGACGTTGATTATTATCAACACCTGCTTAAATAATATGAAGTGATGAAGAAAAACAGCTTGGAAGTTAGTATCGGCTTTCCGCTATGCCTTAGACAGGGAAATGAAAAATGATGTGCCAACTCTAATTACAAACACCACTAAGTAACTGACATCTCTATATACTATCATTGGACAAAACTAAGGCGCCAAAACTTAATTTTATCCACAAGTAAGTAATACGATTCCATCGTAGGATGATTGACGCGCCGCGCCAAATTAATCCGTGAGTTGATTAACTTACGACTTCGTAGAAATCAAGAAAGCCTCCGAAACAGAATATTAATACTTGGTTGGCTATCACCACTCTGATTCAGGGCGACTCTGTGTTAACTGGAATTCAGAAAGTGGGCGCCGCTAGCTGAAGAAGCCACTAGAAATCGCGAGAGTGCAGAAAGGAAAATGCGTCCCGCAGGATGAGCATGGCTGCTTTTAATTTATGCTCCAGCGCGGGGCGAAAGTTTAATCAATCACGAGCGGACCACCATACGACTTTCGTACGTATCTATCGCGCTTTTCTACCGTTCTCTACCTTGATGATGGCTAGAGCTGGGCTAGGTTGCTTTCAAGACGACAGCTCGCGTGGCTAATGAAGATAAAGTGGGCACTTACCTAAAAAGAAGAAAAAGACGATATTAGAAACATTTTACAGACAACATGATGATGTAGGAAGTAGAAACCATATATCATAAGACGTCATAAAAATGTACCAGTTAATTCAAATAAGAATGTATCATTTTAAACCAACTTAAAAATTCTGTATGGAATGTATTTACTTAGAAACTAGCTAAAACCACGGCAGTGTCAATACTCGATTTAAACTTATTAGGTAGTCTGCAGTTATTTTGATTCAAGTCCACGATCGACCTATGTCTATATAAAGTATGTAAAGTGCACTTAAGTCAGGCATAATTTACGTCTGCGATTCCTTCACGTCCGAATACTCCAAATCGATACTGATGTAATTGACTACTTCACACATTATCTAATCATCGATTATGATTATGCCAAGCAAAGAAGGAATTGGGAAGAAGTTTCAACGCTTTCTCTCTCCACACGCCTGAACAAACACTGAAGTAGTCAGTTAAAAAATGAAATTCGATATATTTCATATAATAGTACATAAAAGAAGGAAGTGCATTGGAACTCAATCGTAGCAATCATGGATTGGAAATAAAGAGTAAAAAAAGCAAGCGAGTGCAGTACTCCACTCGCGAATCGAATCAATGTGCAAAGCAAAGGCAAGTTAAAAGCAATTCGTAGACAAGACGTTTGCCCATCTTATTTGTTCAGCTCCTTTGTGAGCTACTGCTCCTCATGGTCCTTAGTCAGTTCTTGTCCAGTCGAGCGAAATGCGCAAGCAAATCAAAGTCCACGTGGGTTCAAGCAAAGCCTGAATCTTCCTTGTCGATAGGCATTCACACGTCGCTGTCGGCAAATTCGGAATGCGATGGCAGGAAGCGTGCAGTGTAAAATGTTAGGAATTGTAATTCAATACGCAATTCATGTGCAAAACGCGTGCATGCATATATGATGAGTTAGTTACTCAGTTTAAACTGTTCTCCAACTATTTCGTAACCACCCCCGCTGGCACTGCCGCGGCCAACAGAAATTGCAATGTTGCAACTGCTCTATCATACATTTTTAGCCAACCATTGCCAACAATTTACTTCACATCTCTTAGTGTTCAGTCTTAAGTCAAAGACGCAAAGTATGTGCGGTCACAATTAGCACAAGTTATGTGGGTGAGCGCATCCACAGCGATCAACAAGTTTCTAATTGTCAAGCCGATCATGGACCAAGAGACAGACGACTTGCAAGCGAATACCTCCCACTTGGTGGATTCATTGCCTGTTACGTAACAAGACAATGCGGAAACGAGGAGGAAAGAAACCAATAAAGGCAGACGATTGAGGAAGAAAGTGACCATTGTAAATCTACTATCATTAAAAATACTTCTTGAATGACATGTTGATGTGATATGGTGATATTACACCGATAAAATGTAATGTAGATGATTATTTTACGAGCCAATTTACGAAGTGCCACGTTCAGTTGAAGTTGGTGTGAGACTTTCGTGTTGTAGAAAATTGCCGCAACGACGCCAACGTAATATGAACCCGAATTTTCGGTTACCCCTCGGCGAATGAAAATCAGAAGAATGTTTAACACGCGATATCGCAACGGAACATTCAGGTAATTTCCACGCCATTTATTTTCAGGTGTTGTAGATGAGGTTTTAAATTATAAATAAATTTCCTTAATTTCCTTCCTTTATTGTGTCCTAATTTAGTTATTACTAGAATTGCGCAAAAATACCCGCTCATATTATTACTAAAAATAACTTAGATTACTAGTTTTTCAATTAGACAAATAACTCAAGTATCTGTAAGTGCTATACACCTTCAAGATGGTGCAAGGAATATAAAAGACAAGTGTGTTTAATAGCTGGAAATGTTTAGCTCAGCTTTGAAAAAGTGCCAAAGCAATAAAAGTTTCACAGACTAAAGGTCCGCTTACACCGAACATCATTTCCCGCACATCCAGGATAATGAAAACTGGTAAACTCGAGACGCTACAAGGCACATAAAGCTAACCGATGTTAAAGGACTAATATAAAAGGAAATGTTCTCAATTGTCGCACTCGTACAAGAGAGGCATTTATCGGCGGATCTACCACAAAGAACAACCAAACGCCAAACTTTCCCCCATAGAAAACCTCAAACCGGTTTCCAACCAAAAAGTTTACAATATAGCCATCGATCTGTGCGGTTTTCTGCAGCTAGAAATTCATCACGCCGAAGAACACTCACACCAAATTTTCAGATTAAACGATAAGCGAACTCAAAATGAGCGCAAGTCCACCTCAAAGCGAAATTTTCTGGGCAGAACTGTCGTAAATCAGTTTTCACGTCTGGGCGTCCTAATGCATTAAATCATTACATCAACAAGTAAGCGCGCAAAAGCGGAGGAATCAGTGCACGTGCGGCGAATTGTAATTTCACCTGATTTCCTTCGCGACTGAGAAAAACTATGTGCGCGCACGTACAATTGAATCTCCAACCGCGCCCGGTTTATCACCCCACGCACGCACAATCCCGTCTCGAGATAGTTTTGTATAAATTTGTGCCGTATTCCTTTGCAACTAAAACTGCATCTCGGCGCATTTATTTGCTGTGCTTATTGCAACTACGCAGGTGGAAGATAAGGCGATGACAGACAGAACGTTTTGTCGTTTTGGCGAAGGTAGATTGTAAATGCATCACCACATAACAATTTCATCATGCACTGTCGACAGTTGTATTGCACGATAGCAACAAGCTAATTAAAATGTTCTCTGCACGACATGAAAAGAAACTTTGTGTTTAATTAATAAAAGGAAAACTCTGCCTTAATAAAAATGCCGTTTCACGCCGCCTTCCATGCTCTAATTGGCAATTCGGTCAATTGAAAACACAATTTCATTTGCTAACTGATACTCTTTTACCCTATAAATAATTTATCCCATGTATACGTAAATTAAACTTGCGATCGTCCTTCAGTTTATTGAAAAACGATTTTAATAGAAGTCCTGTGAATGCTGTGCGCTTTAACGAGAGAACTAACAAGTTCCTAATTAACGCGTTAATGGCAAAGAGTCGCTTACAGAGTGGTTGGGCGAGCGATTTTCGGATGCCTCCTTTATAAATCTCTCCCCAAGTATCGATCGCCCTGAGATAGCGACGTAAGAGACATCCTAAATCCATTGTCGATAGACACTAAATTCACTCAACGCTCAACCATTGACGCCACCGTCGCCGCCGCCGCCAAACCTTCCCAGCGTTCACTTCCGCAACTTCCATTTTACTTTGTCCGTTCCATGCGATTCAATAGGTCGGCTTTCGGATAAGCCCAAACCGTGGCACCTGAATGTCTATCTTGATGCAGGCGGAGATAGCAAAAGATGGGGAAACGACACAATGATATCGAGTCAGTAGACTGGAAAAGACCACGCGCGGAGATGCGTTGTTTGTTGAAGATGAGACTGGATGTTTCGTTTAAATTGCCAATAAATCCAACGTGAATGCTTACGTTGCTAGATATGCATCGACTGTATGAAGCATGCACAAAAACACACATCCTACGCAAGCGTAGACTTGATGAGTGCTAGCGAGGTGTAGACGCCACGACGTCGTGGTGAATGAAGCAAAGTCCAAGCCAGCAATCTGTACTTTGTTAACTTTTCTCCTAGCATAAAAGGACAAAGTAGGAAAATTCCTGAAACCATGCAACACTCCTTTCATCCATGAAAAAGAGCAAAATAAATTACCCAAACTACAAGGCACGTGTGGCGTATTACTCAAGGTACTAAAATTAAAATTACATCATCGCAGGTTCAACAACCTTCAAAATGAACTTCAACTTGAAGTCACCAAGAAGGCGTAACTCAGATGTTGCGCAAAATACGCGCGAATATATCGAGATAAATTCATAAATCAAACATAACGGAAAATTAAATTCCACTACACTACTTCACAACTGTCGGATAACTTATCGAGTGCACAAAGCACTATGAAATATCTTCCAGTATGTTAATTCTAAAGTTTAGTCCATACAAGCTGAAGATCATGAGCTAGCAGAAAATTCGTTTTCAAAATTGTTTTTTGTTATCTCGTTATTGACGCTTTTTAAAATCATTGTTACCAAAAACTGTCAACTACGGACGAGTTTTACTAGCTTGGCGTTGAACCCATGAGAAATTTTATTCCAAACTCGCAAAATTGAGCGTATGACGAATCAATTTTTGGCGAATATCGTTAATCGGCTTTTATTGTTTTACAAACGGCGATGAACCCAGGTTGATACTCCCATATAATCAGAGACTCCAAAATCAGTCCACACTGACATTACAATGCGTAATTTTTCCAACATTTTTGAATCCTGAAGTGGAAGGTTGTATTGTGGACACATCCAAAAGACAGCTTTCAATTTTTTTTATCCAATTCATGATAGAATTGAAAAAAAAATTATAGACACAAAAAGTGCTCACCAAACATTGATCCAAAGCATTTGAGTTATTTTCGGTTGTTGGCGGCATCTGCCCCAATGTTATTGTTGTCATTGCCAAAGAATTATGCAAATTGTGTTTGTGTGGCGCAACAAATAACAATGGCAAAGAAAAGTTCATGTATGTGTTATCGAGGTGACGTGGAAAAGCTCCCCAGGGGATGTGCTCTGGTGCCAATCGAGCGCAACAAGCCAATTTAATTAATTTCCACCAAGTGCCGCAATTCAAAACAAAACATCCAAACGAAATGCAACACGCGCAAACTAGGTAAAATCAAGTTTTACTAATGAGCGCGCAGTAATGCAAAATGTAATTTATGATGAAATTCAAAACAAATACGCGCTCCAACGCAAAGCGTTGACTGCGAACGAATAAATAAACTAATTGCCAATTAATTATTAAATAACGGCCCCCGAGAATATGCGATAGGAGATATCATATGCAAGAGGACATACGAGCGGATGGCTTATCGATCGCATCATATTTTCCAAGCACCGCACCGCGGCAGCATTGCCGTTGTGCGGGGAAGGTAATCTCAATTAGTGCATCACACACACGAACATTTCCTGCATTTGCCAACAATTTATTATAAGCTAATAGAAACACTGCATAGGATAAGCATATGTGCTCATTTCACAAAGTGTCTACCGCTAACGACCAGGCAGGCAGCAGGATCAATCCGTCTTAATGGCAAATGATAAAACCAAGCAGACGTCTACAATTTAGTATTTATACTTTAGGTACAATTAAAATAATGAAGTGGTACACGTGCATGCAATGTGGGTAAATTATTCACACTGCAATACAAAGAAATTGATAATGGAATTGGATTGTATGAACTCATGCCGACCTGATATTAATTTCCAATTTTCGTCGTAAACTAGAGTTCAAGACCAGAATAAAGGAATAAAGTTCATTGATACCAAAATTCGAGCGCATGTGGAAGTTCTTGGTCGGTGAGCACCGTTACAAGAGATGCTTCGGAATCGAAAAACCGCTAAACTAACGGTGAAACAAGTAAATGACGACGTTGTGCTAAGAGAGGATGCATAAAGACCTATGGATGGCTCCAGGAAAGGATTCGCCACCTTGTTTTATTGTAAGCAGTCGAAAAATTTTTGCAAAACAGCTAGCCGAAACCAGTTATGTTAATGGCCAATTATTTACACCTTGAAACTTATAGTATTCGCACAAGAAAGCTAAAACCTGTTGTCTCCGAAAAAGTGTATATTCGAAAATTCCACAAATGAAGAATTTAGTTAAGTAATACATATGTATTTGCCGGGCTTCAATTGGATAGTAATTTCTGAAAGCCAACAAAAGTTTTTCTGAAAACTTCACATTTCTAGTTTCACAGTTCAAATGCTGAAAAATAGGAATGAGAAGCAAAATAATTCGTCCCAAGAATGAATTGACATAAAAGACTAAAATCAATTTAAACAGCCAGCAACTTTTCAATGACTTACTAGCATGATCACCGGTAAGGTAATCAAATGTAACATGCCACAAACCTACAAACCTATATTACATAAAGCTCAATAAATCTCTCATACTGTCAGAGAGACTGATCAGAGATATTCCTGGGAACCTTTGAAATTGAAATAGGACATCAACGAACGAGTAAATTGATACAGAAGAGCTTCTCTCACAACAACAAGAAAATGAATATGTTTGATATTTTCCAAACAAATATTGCTCACGTAACATCATTAAGTAAAGTGTTAACTGCAATAACATGATCCTGAAACTTTTGAAGTGCACCCGGAAACTAGCTAGTTCATAATGCGAATACCGAAAATGTACGAGTTCCATAGAGCTCTACGGTAGACTAGTCAACCCTCTCCCGACACCCTATCCTGGAAACTTTTGCAAGAATGTCACAGCAAACACTGCCAACTAAACTAAGAGCATCCAAGTGCAGCACTAGAGCAATATATAGACATCATTTCGCAAAACCCATTATAATTTCCAATCAGTAATAGACCCATACACAATTTGCGCTTCACCGTGAGCCCCACACGAGTGAGGAGATAATAATATAAGCAATTTCCACCACCGTTTTAAAACGGTAATTAATTGGCACCTCAGCGGCATGAGGCAACACCAGCAAGCGCCAGGGTACCTGATGAAGATACTAACTAGAAAACTTTCTTAATTAAACAGTGCGGGTCTATTAAAGGCACCCGCAGTCTATAACTAATGTATCCATCAAAAGTGTAATAGACACTTAATGATAATAATCGAAGGCAAAATAAATCAGCACAATTAATTCTCCACATCACTCGATTGAGGCTAGATACACAAACTGATGAAGCTGTCATTGGGACCGTGACTGTCACCATCTGGGGCATTTATCGATCACATTGTCAACTATATCGTCTATTTGCCATTCGTCGCTATCTGATTGCGCTTGCCTGTATTGTGGTGCGATTTCAACAATCGGATCCGATTTAAATGAAATCACCTTCATTGTCATTGAAAGCATGTTAACCATTTCAGATACAAATATTTACTTCGGCTTGTTGTCCCCACTCCGTGCCTAGCAGCGAAGGCAAATTAAAGTTGTATACAAATTGAACGGTTTTGAATTTAAATTCAGGGCACCTTCCTACGGCCTTGCGGATGGAAATTGATTAAACTTCAATTTTTTGTAAACGCCCGAATGAACGCAGATCCTAAGCACATGTAGACGCGTGGTAGAATTTTAATTAAACTGACGACAACGTTGTTGGCAAGTCAAAAGCAGTTTAACTTGGAACCAGCTAAAACCATGTTTCACAAGTGAATTACGTAAAAAAAAACAAAAAAAAAAAACAACCGTACACTTTTGTGATGCTATAGGAACAATATCAGCAACAGTCTAAGAAATAAATTTCATTTGCAGAAGGGCATAATCATATATTGCACGCGGCGCAATCGTTTTACACGTGAATGCATTGCAATGCGAGGTTTGCCAGTTAAGATAATAGACAAATCGGCCGAAACTTTCAACCGCAATGAAGCGGAGGCGGCCAGTCGTGTGCGCTTGTTCGCCAACAAGAAATAAAACAAACCCTTCATCTCCTCTACCTACTAATAAACCATGTATTCCTACAACAGAGAAATCGGGAGATACTACACCCAGCAGGCAAGCACCAACAAGCAAACAAGTCCTTGCCGTAATCCTGTGGCCAAAGCGCGCTTCTCTAGCCGAGCAAAAGCCGTTCCGACTCAATGATGGTGAATAATTGTCAGATGTGCTCCCAACCGACGCGTTATTCATAACAGTAACGATGCAAATCCATCGTGCGCTAAGCCTATGATGCTCGGATGCAGATGGCTTGTTACAGAAACTGTTGGACTGTCAAGTGAATAATAAATAACTGGGAAGCCACTGCGATAAAGATGGCTTTACACGGATGACTCCAATTTGTAACGAAAATACAAATGTTCCACTTGCATGGGGCAACGATATCAAAGAAATAATTGAAACCCGCTGCTCGGAGATATTTTAATACGTAAAGGGAAGCGTAACCTTTTGTCTCCTTCACATGCAAATTTGCTCTATTTTGCTAAAAAAAAAATAGAGAACAGCACAGTTCTTCCACCTAATGGAACATAAAGAACAATAATGATTCAACGAGTACGTCTCGTTAGTTCGTCAGATCCCTTCGCAGCATTTCGTTGTCAGTCTACTCTCACAAAAAACGATTTTAGCCTACCTTATAAACTTATGCAGACAATAATTTTCTTGTAGTTGTATCATCCATAACAATATTTTATTGATGCTATTCTTGGTGGCTACCCTAACTTTTACTTACACTGCGTTGCGGAAGAACAAGAGCAAACCGTTGTGGTTTTGCGTGAAAAACACCAGACACGTAGAGGCAAAGAGAAAATATGGATGATTCAATTACATCACTTTAGCGAATGCAGTCGCATGGAGCGTAGAAAATAATACGGAGTACTCGAAGTAGTATATACCGCACGGTACAGTACACTACGCCGAATACACATAAAGTTGTTTGTAGCGGACAATTACTCGAGTCCTGTATTTCGCTAGCAAAAAATAAAAATAAAAAACGAAATGCATTTTCCATCATCGGGCATACAACGCTCGTGCTCGCACAAAAGAACGCACACAGCCAGCGCTTCTGTTTTAATTAAACTAATTAAACAACACGTAATTGAAATCTATGTAATGGAATAAATGACAGTGTACACACGCAGCATCAACGGTTCTTTTATTACATACATCAACAAAGCAGATGTGACCTGGTACATGATTCACTAAAACCTAAAAGATTAGAATCTAATTAAAATGCAAGTCTATTAATTGTTGTCGATTAAACGATTGTAATGATCGTAAATAAGTTGTTTCAACTTAAATGCATATTGAGTTGGAAATTTATGACAATTTGAGTTATTTGAATACGAAGTTAGTTTCGAAACTATATTATTTTTTCTAAGGTTATTACTTGCTTGCTAACTCTATCGATTGTATCGACCTAGCAGTGACATCTCGGTATTTGTGCGTTTTCCGTTTGTGATCCAGATTATTACATAAAGAACAAATAGAGAAAAATACAATGCTCCAAAATGCACATAATACAATAACGAGTAAGCCACTATTAGTCGGCAGCTTATCGCAGTGTCTGCAAATTAATAATGCACGCAGTACAAATTGTGCAAGGAGCACTTTCAGAAAGTGCCTGCTCGCAAAAAGAACACTACCACACACGAGCATTAAATATTGATACAGGAATCCCCTGAAATCCATCTTTAACAGCCATGTACAATCAAACTCATATATTATGCAGTGTAATAATTTTTGCCAAGATTGTGTTTGTTTACGAGTTGTGAAAAGTGTAAAAGCTAAAAGGATGTAAAGCTTTTCAGTAGATTGCATATCGATGTAAAAGATATGTACACTTACAAGTTGGGCCTTCAGCTCCTTGGGACACACCGGTCCGAGCCACTGGTGGAGATTTATGTACCGCTTGGGCAGCATCTTCAGACAAGTTGCGGTCTGCCGATAGTCCAGAGGGTCAAGTAACGCAGCAGGCGCCTGAATAGGCGAACCGCTTTCTTGCAGCACCACCATTGTTCCGGTATTTTAAACAATTACGGCAAAAATTATCCAAATCGGGTTCAATATAGCACAACTTTTAGTATAGAATACAAAGTCGAATATATAAGGCTCACTTTTAATTTTGTATCTTCGGTGTGCGTTTGTTGATGTTTTGATTATATTATTAATAAATAATTTGATATAGCATTATACTATGTTTAAATATTAAGATTTCCAAACATTGGTCCACAAATGTTTAGCTCCAACGCATTCAAGTTCCAAAGATATGTGCGAATTCAATAAATGTAACAACAATAGAAATAAATAATCTTTGGTAATGTAGTATTTTAATTTTCTTTTGATGCTAATTGTCTTAAGGCACGAGGGGTTTGTTAGTCTATCAGCTGACTTTTCCACAGCACAACTAATTCAATATCGACGCGTTTAGGGTCCTTTCAATTTTGCACGTTTATTTGCAATCGTCAGCGCTCTCGCGTATTTTTTGCGCATTGCAATAATAATTACGACGGCCAAATCTTGTTAGTGCAAGGCGGCGATTTGTTCCTAGGCGGATCGGCGTCGCAATGATAGCATCTGCAAATAAATAAAAGGCGGCGAATGAAGGCGGTGAACAATGAAAATTTATGCACTGTCGAACACGACGCCCAGCAAGCGAATGCCACTGCTCTCTGAGGCGCGCACTGCCGTTCTCGAACAGAAGAGCCTCTTCAATCAGCAATATCGGAGCTATTCAATTGGTAATTTAGCGTTTGTGTTCCGAGCATCAACGAGTGTCGATTGCAGCGGCAAAGTTATGGTAAACCGAGCGCGTCAGCTCAACCGAGAACTTGGAGGTCATGTATCGACGAATGCCGCATTGAATTGATTTTAATTAAAAACTGCCAAACTTGGTGTTGATAATCTCCCATAGTCGAAAAAATAGTTGCTAGAGATGTAAGAAGATTTCCAACACTCGGTGGACTAACAAAAACTTCTAATCGATGAGAGATGTGGGTTACTCATGCCGACGCTACCAAAGTCCAAGTACAATAACGTCAATTACAATTTTTATTGATCCGTCTTTCTATGAACCCAGTTACGAGTTATTTTTCACCAACTAAACCAAATCGAAGAAATACTAGGTAGTTTCAGTAAAAACTAGTAGGAAACTCGTTAACTTTTCCGGCTGGTGCGTTCTATAAATGATTCATCAATTTCGGACAAACAAGAATTTAAAGCGTGTAAATATGAGAGAGGTAGGAGAGAAGACATCAGTAGTCAGGAACAACATTGACTGGTAGCTTTAAAACAAGTGCATACAGTGTCTACGAATGACACGCGACGGCAATGCAATGGGTACGTATGTTGGTCGCGGAGGCTCCAGCGATTTTCCAGCGCTCAATGCGACGACACTTAATGCGCCTTCCACGCCACGCACAAATGCCTACGAACGCCACGGTGTTCTATGCAATGCCCGTATATGTAGAGTTCTTGGAATCGCGTTTCGGGCTCGAAATATTTGCTAAACGTTCGTGTTGCAAACACCTGCCTGCGACGCACGCTTTCAAGTGCAACGCGAAATCTGACAAATTACAAATTGCGCCCGACGAACGCAAAGCTTGTAACGGCGCGCTCTACGTTTAGCAACGCGCTGAATACATCAACAACCAACCATGCTCAAATGATAAACACATTGTGCAGTAATAAATAGTCTGCGGAGAGAATTGTGAACACGCCCGCAAGTTTCGAGATCAAATGTGCGCAATATTTTTTAGAGATGCGGAAAAGTACAAGTACACTTTGCTTACATTGCAGTGAAAAGTGCGACAACGAAAAAATAATGGTGAGCTTTCTGTGCGGGTCGAAAATGTCGACATATTTTATATTAAAACTTGATCCTGCTCACATTCGCAATATATTAAACACGGCAAAAAAGCGCTGACACATTTTTAGACTTATTGCAAGGCAGCGGGAGTAACACCCCCATTGCTGCCCTAGCTTATTGCTGATTGCAAACTTAGTTGATGCTAAAAATTGTAAATATTGATTCGGAGGTTCTCTTCGTGTTCGCGCGTATGGCAGTGTAAATTAATTCCGAAGATTCGAATGCAATTTAATGCAACGAGCAATGACATTCGTGCGTACGCATTGGCCGCGGATGTAAGTGTGACATAAAAAACGTAATAATTGCACATTACATATGCCAGCTGTGAATACGATTTCATTTCAAGGCATAATATCCACTGCGCAATGATGCCATCAATGGACTCCTAGGACACTATATGAAGTGTCGTATCGTAAACTTGTCCTCCATATTAATAATGCTACAATTAATCATAACCGTAATCAGTTCGCGGTTGTGCCAATGATCACACCTCAATAATCTATTGACTTTTCCGATAAATAAAACCTTTGAATTGACCCACTGAAATCGAAAAAGCTTTTATAACAACGATGGGAAGGTAGAAAAGAATCTCATATTTGTAAATATTAAATTCCAACATTATTATTCCACTCATATTGATTTATTTCGAAGCGTACTAGACATATGCCAGGTCCGAGTGACAGACAAATGGTAATAAAACCACGCCATGAAAAAATATATTTTTCTGACAAACGAGGGAAAATAATGTGTTTGCCCGACGGGTTCAAATGCATAATGCACCAATCGATACATCGACGTACCGTGTATGTCTGGCGCATATTGAAGCAACCAAAATGGAATAAAACGCGTTGATTGGCAGTATTTTCAATGTAAAAAATATCAATATCCCCGCAGCAACAGAGATCGTAGATTCCTTCACAACTCCAATATTTCCTAATAATATTTCGTCAATATTGAGTGATAACAAAAAATGTACACTATGTACAAACATATGAACGCCAAAAAAGTGACTTATACGGTGCAGAACGCTGCAAGGAACAAGCATAATAAATTTCGATTGATATCTGGTACGTAATTCCGATAAATATATATTCGTATCCTGTAAAAATTCCACGTCGACACTTTTCATACTCAATTTAGTTCAAAGTGCTTCTGCTCTATACACGAATTGGCTAGAAATTATTCAATGCCTTAATATGTAGTTAGTTAATTTAGTAATTTTGCTCATAGATCCAGAAAAAATGCAACAAGTCTACTAACAAGTAGATACAATAATTGTATATACAATATTGCACTATTTATGTACAATTATTACGTTCAGTATGTACAAACAATAATTAATTAGATACCAAATGCAACACCAACCTATAAAAATGATAAAATTTCTATAAATTGCACAATTTTGATTCTCTCAACTCAATTGATACGAAAACAATACGTTCAATCCTGCGCCTGCGATGCATTTTCCTGATTTATCCGTATCCTTAATCACCGCATCGCAGGGACAAGCAAAACACGTTGTTTATCCTGTAATATGCTGCAAGTCCTGGCAAGAGAATAAATGCACAGCCCGCACTCAGCACACTGACAGGTAGACAGACAGACAGACGGACACAGGCGGGGCAGAAGCACTTTGATAGTTATCGGTTATCACGCAAGACGTAAACAATCCCGGCTGCTCCTAGTCGCAACTGGAGCGTGGTCCTCGAGCGTCGGGCAGCAGTATTCCACGCGCACGCCACGACGGTTCGCACGTAACTAAGTCCTGCGGCGCGCACGCTGCGAGTATGCTGCGCGTCGCGACGTGAACTCGGGGAATTGGAATCGCGATGCGCGGCAGCGCGTACAGAGTACGTAGAACCATAGTCGCCGCCGTCATCGACACAATCGTAGACGGCACCAGAACAAGAAGGTAGGTAACGTACGTGCCCAGTCAAGGTACAATGTAATACGCTTTTCAGCAACGCACCGCGACGAGCACTTCTTCGTCCGGGGCCAAGTCAGGCAGCGAACTTCCTCCAACGAGGAAGACGTTGCAAGAGTTCGCGCTCGGTCGAGCGGAGTGGAGCGTTGCTCATTACACGTGCCACAGCGTAACTCAACAACTGGAGGACATTGAAGTACACGAACCGAGCAAGCACACGACTGAAGAGTAATACCCAAGGAGCCCCAATACCCCCTTGCGGTCAGAGCATTTCGAATGCTCCAAAACAATAAACTGTGCAATTAAGCCTTTGAAATAATCATAAAGTGTGGAATTCTAATTTATTCTTACTCGAGAAGAAGTATGAACCATTATCAATATAACTTGCAACACATTATGACTTTACTTACTTAATATTAAGTGTTCAGTAACAAAGATATTTAACATTGGCCTAAAGAATCTCTTGCATCTAGTATGTTTTTCCAGTTATCTCCAGAAAATTCTATGCAAATTCCAGGGAGTTCGTTCCACTGCTCACCGCGCTGCTGCCGTCGGTATTTTCTCTAATCCAATTTGCGTTTGAGAATTTAATGCAATTAAATTCAAAACGTGATTTTCGTTTCCTTCGCGCATCCACCAGCAGGAATTTTTCCTCTGCCTTCACTCACTCACCACTCACAATTCCCATTCAAATCCTGTTCATTTTCCAAATGCAGGAAGAGAATGAACATCTCTAATTGTGCCCATGCAGCGGCATCACAAGCGCCGCCGTCGCGTTGTTCGCCCGGAGAGATAACTTGAGTTGTGACTGAAAGGTGTGTTTTCTCAATGCATTATAAAACCACTCGAGCGAAAGCACAGCTTAAAAAGATAAAACTCGCCACGTTGATTTGGCTTGCGTTGTTTTAAGACCCCGCGTCTTTTTGTATCGCCTTGGGCATTATCAGACAAGCAGGGGCTTGCGATTGGTGTACCGCTGGTATCATCACCGCCTTCGTACTGTATAAAATGCAAATTTCTTTTGTCTGAACCTGCATAGTGCAGTGCGCATCATCTTTTATGCAATTTTTAATAGAATACATCAGCGCTGTAATAAAATATAAAATAAAACTGGCGATGTTATAATTTGCTATCGACCACGATTTGAACGATCCACGGCTAAACATTTTTCTCATGCTACCACAAACAGCTGAAAACGAAATTTTTAAATTAACCGCACACGTCCGCACAACCGCACAAACACTTACATGTGGCGGAGAGATAAAAAAAATAAGACGTGCTGAAATATAATCAGGACCAACAAAACTTGGTAATAATATTTGTGTAACTTCCGTTTGATTGCAGATAAAAATTTCTCTTTCAATGATAACATAGTTTTTAATTAAATTGGACGAATACCGCAACTTGCCCACAAAAACGGTTTTGAGAACGTAAAGATTCTTACCGTCCCTGCGTCCCATTCCGAACACACTTACTTTGGCTAAATGATTTATCTACACACAAAATAGCATCGACCGGAAAATGTTACAACACTTCGGAAAAGTCGCTCGCGTGTGCATAGTCGTTGGCGGCCATTTAGCACAAACGTGTGTTGCTTCTAGTAGCAGCCTGTTCATTCCTTCCACCGCTTGCATATATATACATGTGGAAGGTCTTTACGCCGCATTTAAATTTTAAATGAATACCGACACTCGACACACTCCAGCCAAACCTCTACCTCCTAGCTACCGCCTCCAAATGGAACTAACTTAGAATCAATGCGTGTCGTTTATCATTGCAAATGAAAATCCTTTTCGATGCCCATTAAAAGCAGCGCATATTCATGTATGCGCATTAAAATACGTGTCATACGAATATGTTGGTAATATTAACGCGGTGGAAATTCATCGGGAAAAATCGCTGACAAACAGACAAATGAATAAAATTTCGTCAAACCATTACCGCACATCAATCACTCATCTACAAAACCGTGCGATATCTACAACAGAACAATCGGATGTGAATGCTGACATTTCAAGAGCCTTATCCCTACCACACCACAGAAGTTTCTCTGGGCAATCCCAAGCTATTAAGAGTTTTCTGTGCCATTGTAATGTAACGAGACTCCAGTTTTAACAGCAAAACTTTAAACGTGGCAAAAAAAATTCTACTGAGAAAACCTCAATGGAGAAGCGCCTGGTGTATTTTCACCAAACATAAGCGCCTGCAACTCTCCGTTTTCGGTGCGAACGTTTCTCAGGTTCGGCGCCCGGCGCCGGAAAATTGATGCTACTGTGTTCGTTTTGGGTCTGCCAAACAATCGCATTGGGCTAGAGACCTCAACTAAAATCCAACGTCTCGAGTGCCCGTTAATAATTTAAAACGCTTTCGAGGTTCGGAAGAGTATCCGACAATCTCAATCGATTATAGATTATGGTCTGTTGGAAATTTAAAAGATTCGATTCCGAGCAGGTCCCATGAGAGAAGCACAATGCGAAACAAGTTGTTATGTCAATCGTAGTCGGATAATAATGCATGCACAGTGAAATTTCAATCGTAATAGCTGATGCGCTCAAAGTTTACGCATTGTAATAAAGCCTTATCGAAACGGCTGTTTTGTGCCACATGCACGTTCTTAACGAGTTTGTCACACCATCGTCCGATGCCAAACAATGTAACTGTTAACATGGATCGACAAGAAATCGCACGCTTGCTTCACCGCCAGTCACGGAAACGAGAGAAGCGCGCCGCGGCCAACCCGCATGCGAAGAGAAGTAAAGTGACAAAGTACTGAGTACTGAAGACCCAACATCAACAACAAGCATGTCCGCCGAGAATCATCGGAGCCATACTCACAACTAGCTTGTGCGACACCACACACCACAACACCGCCCCATAAACACACTACACACTAAACCTCGAACGACAAATATTTGCGATCGTGCCGATTTTGACGCGATGTCTCGCGGTGACGCCGCCAATCCGCAAACAATTTTCTACTTTGTTGCTTTATTTTAGGGCAACGCAGAAACCAGCTGCGTAGTTAAAAACCAAGCATGAAAAGCGCAGGCGAGGTGTAGTAAACCACACTTTGTATTTATTTTCCAAAGCAAATAAAAACCTGTGCTTTCTAATTTACACCGGAATACACAATACAACAAACAATACCCGCTATAATTCGGTCAAGACATACATTTAACTACATGCATTGTTAGCTATATCGGCGCATTTATTACCGCAAGATTCTCAAACCGTGTTAATTACCTGCCCGCATTACGAATTTCCCTCAACTAACGATTTATGATGTCTACACGTTTGCCGCAGCGGCCAATGGTTTTCGCTGGGCTTAATTAGGATAAACAGGGCAATGAATCAGGATAACTCGCCGAAATATTTCTAAGCTGCATACGCTTCTTAACGAAAGTGTCCTACTGGCAGGAAGCACCTCCCAATTGCAAGGCATCATTTGCAAACATCATCGCGTGGATTTATGCGGACGCGGCTTGCATGAAACTGCAGCTTCAGTTAATTTTGCACTAAATATATATGAACAAGTGATGAATTTTGAGTAAGTGTCTAGCCAGGTATGCAGCCAACCGGCCGAAAACTATACAGTATAAGTAATTTAATGCGTGCCAATTAAAAACAAATTTTCCGCCCGGATATAAGTCACTACGCCAGCGGAAAAACAGGAGGCCATCACGGTGAATTTTAGCCATAATTACTAACGATGTAACCACCATTAAATCTTGTACATGTTAGGTTATTTGGAACAGGAAATTATAAAAGATTCAATTCAAGCACTAGTCATTTTCAAACCAGCGAAAATTTTATTTTTTATGAAAATACGTACTTTAACCTCATTTCGCAATCAATATGCAAATTTGTTATGGCGGTGGCGCTTGTCATAAACTGCCTACTTAGCACAGCCACCCACTCATTCGTGCCATATCAAAATAGTTTCAGCCCGTTTCACGCTCACTTGACGACGTAGGTACGTGTCCGTTTCCGCTAGTATGCGACTACTTCAAGGGGGATTTTAATTACTTTATGCAAATTCAATTCGGCATCGTTGTCGCACCCGTCACAAGCAGAAGAGTACAACGGAGGCAGCGCGATAGGAATTTGTAGTTTTACCACCGGTGAACAGTGGCCGCTATCCGAAGAATCATTAAAAAGCCGAGACTAATTAAGTCTTGTCCTTCATTTTCTAGTAAAGTGCACAAAATTCCGAAAGTCATAAAATTTCTCATCCACTGCAGAAATATATAAAACCCTCTCAGCCCTCCTGAAAAAAACTCTAATTTCAACACCACAATTCCGTTTTCTTTAACAACCCAATGCATACAAGGTCTGGTACAAGAAGAAGCATTGACAAGAATATCTAATCTATGAAACGAAGAAAACCCAATTTCCGAATGCGATGGTGGAAGCGCTAGTATCAATAGCATTGACAGCTTCAATAGACCAGAAAATTTATATTTAACTCAAATGCAAGATCCCATCCAAATTGACTGACTTCCGAAAGATACGCGTAAAACAGGAGAAAATCGCGAAATAAGTTTGATCAAAATGCACGTACGAACAAAGCATCGACTGTAAACGAACTGCTGAAGCACGAAAAGTTCCATGAAAATGTAAAATGACTCCTCATCCGTGCATGAAAGAAAAAAATCACAAACTCCATTCGGGAGACCTCATATGATGAAACACAGCATAATTTTCCTAATTTTCTCGCAGAGCTCATTTCCTGGAAAAGATGTATTCCTATCGAGGAGGCGATTATTCGATATTTTTACATACAAACGTGGTATATTAGTGATACCGCTTTCAAAGGCCATAGAAAAAGTAGCGCGAAAAACCAGCTGCGAGAAAATTGCACAATGACAAGCAGAAAAGCAAGGAAATAAAATAAAAAATTAACCAAGATGGCTCATTCCATCGGCACAACTAAAGAAACACACATGTCGTGAATTAAAATAATTATGGTCGACTCAACGATACCAATGGATTAAAAATCGATGCCAGCAATGCGGCGTTAAAGTAAAAACGTAAACAGCGGAACCGTTATGGCCACGTTTAAAATACGCGCTATCCCATTTCAAGTGAGCTTTTATAGAGGGGGTGGATTCAATTACGTTAAAGACTCCGACCTTTTAAAAATTCAGTGATTATACCTATAGGCCAGGTAATTCGAACTAGGTGCACCGCACAAAGCTACAAGAAACAATTCCCTAGTTAACAAGATGCTAATGACTGCTGAGTTAAACAATTTCAGGATTATTTCCTCTGTAATTAATTTCTCACCAATTTGCCACCTTAGCGCACACCGTATTATTGAATATTGTACGACACGCATTATTCAAACTCCAAAATTACCAATCGCTCTACCCAATTAACTAATTACACCGCAACGTAATTCTAAAACGCACAGCATTAAATAATGTAACACCATCGATTGGCTCATGGCACCCATGAGATATATGTTTACACATACATTCAGAAGTATGATTCTTCATTGCGTCATCATACCTCGTTCGTCTTCCACGATCACATTAAACGATACCGAAATAGATCTGCACTGAAACACACACCAGCGCAGGACCGTAACTAATACGGTTTAATGTGCGTAGAAGCGTGCGATAAGAAAATCATTAAACAAATGACACTGGCATAAAGTTTATTCCTGGTCATGTAATAAAACACGTTCGGGTCAAAATCAATTATGTGCTGTTATCGACAAACGAAAACTTGTTTGAAAATGTAAGCGCATTAAACGTACGCAAAATAAAATTTCATGATTGGCAACGTGACTAAGACGAGATATAAAGTAGCTGAACATATTTATCCTTTCATGGAGATAATTCTTGACCTTGAATGGCATTGGTGGATGCGCCTCATTACACATTAATAATGTCATCCATATGTGACCCGCCTGGAAAACTCCAATATCGCTGTGGTTTTGTTTATAATGCAATATCAATGTATATTTGAACTGATTCATGCATTTCCGAAAATCATAATCATATCTTGGCTTTGTGAGTAAAAGACACCATATGTTACCATAATAGCACGAGGATTTCATGAGCATAACTCAGAAATGATTACTATACGCCGCTCGCATGCTAAAATATAATGCGTAAAAGATCAACTCTCAGCTGTTTAAATAAGAGACAAGAAATGAGTACATCCTGCAAGAAATGTTCACTCACAAGAAAATCCCATTAGTATGAAACACATTGAACAATTAGTCGAACAACTTAACCGCGTTTTCTAACTTCAGTGCAACAATGAAACGTACTCTTTACTACGTTAACGCGAAATGTACAATGTAAACCGAAGCAATATGGGCTAGAAAAGCAGATGGTTTGCAACTCAGTGCCAACCAACTGCTGACCAGGAAAGCAAATTGTAATCAAATCAATAAAAGACTTCCACGATCAAAGCCGCGCCACCACCACTAAACTCACTTAAAATACCGCCGTGTTTCAAATTAAAATACTTTCTTTATTGCTAACAAAATCTACTGCGCTACACGCAAACAAAACAAACATTTTAACTTCCTCCTCCCAAATATAAAACGACTTGGTGGGGCAAAGCACGCTCCACGCTCCTGTCTCCCTGGACTTTCAAGTTCTCAATGGTGAAATGGTTGAAAGCCCCGTGTGTTTTTTGGACGCGCCCCAATACAAACACGAGAACGTGGCGATGAAATCTGCAAGATGTAAACTCACCTCAATTGCTGGCTGGTTCTTCACGAAATTTACAAAAATTCCCAAGGATTGCGAAACTGCTTCAATGTTCAGCTAGCAGCTGGGTAAAAAATATAGTCGCACGTCATGAGGCTCAGTGCGACAGTCAACCGACAAAATAAACGGATACAAAAAAAAAATGTCATCCAGATAAATACTGAAAGGCTAAACGCACGCCTAAAAACAGAAAAATGCCAGATGTCGCCAATTTAGAGCTTCAAATTAAATGACTTTCCCACTCGAATACAACCTCATCTTATTTCGCAGACGGGTAGTTTCTGTGATGCTTTGTCATCGGAAGACGTCATTTAAATTACGCCAAGAGTTTTACTTCACTAACTACAGGAACGTCGACAATGTGTCATTCAACACTAGCAACTCATTCACATGTCTCGCATATGGAAGCAAGTTATTGTTGGCATGGCAGTCAGCAGTGTTAACGACTCATTCTCAGCGTAAACACAAGCAGGACAAGGGGACGAATTAAGTGCATATTAATGACGCGGAAAAACTTGTAAAGTTAATACCATTTATACGGTGATTTACCTACATTCTCACATAATATTTAACCTACAACTTGAACCTCATTACAGCTGGTTAAATTTATAAGATACTAAAATAATTACAATTAATTATTTACACACACTGGGTGCTTCCAGTGATTAATTGGTGAATAGTGAGCGCATTGAGCGCGTGCATAAATATTCAATGAGATCTAATTAATTCCTCGCGCATTAATTATAAAAAATAATTAACGTGGTTATTATTCTAATGAGAGTGCGTGACACAGACCTGAAATCATACAATGGTACCATCCGTATACCAACATTAAATCCATTAAATTTTGTTCATTTATATTAATTCTGCTGTGTAGCCCGGCTATTCATCATGCCCGGAATACAACAAACAGGTTTCTGAGCAATACAATTCACACAAGATTACTGTACTCGGAGTGCCAAGTCGAATTAAACTTGGAAACATTTTTCCAGCGCCTGGAAATCTTATAATAATGGCAAAATTGTTAGGTAGCAGCAGGCTTGAAGTCAAATCTTGAGCGTACATAGAAAATTTGACGCTAACACAGAAAGACGAGAAGATGCTCTTTGGCATATAAACAGGAAGTAGCAGGGTGCGTGAATTACCTCCGCTCTCTATGCCTACATGACCCCACACCTCATCAAGCCATTTTCCATGTCGTTGTATAATGAAATGGAATTTTGTTACTTTTGATGCTTTCTCATATTCGCCTCTCCTGCAATGCAGTAAATCAAGCTAGGATGAGCGACTGGAAAAAGACGACGTAGCAAAAAGATGCTAACTCATGTTGCTAGTCCTCCAGAGAGGAAATAACTGCCCGCCTTTTGAAATATGATGGGTGTTTATGTGCATGACAAAGCTATCCCTCTCGAAAGCTCTAAAATTCAACTAACCTCTCCCACGTAGAATTCTGTACGGGAAGAAATGCGAAATAAAGATATCGCCGGAAATGCACATGTCAGTGTCGGATTAAATGGCTATTCGTTTTCGCATTGCTGCATTTTTTCTCAGCAAAGTGTCAGCACGAACCTCGATTTTTAAACCAGTTGCAAATGCTGAAAGCAGAACCGGGTAGGGCTCCGAAAAAGAGGCACGGCGTTGATTGGCGTATTATCAACCCCATTCATCCAGGATTGGGTGCGACCAGCAAGCTAGGGAAAATGTGAGCATTCCATTGCACCCGCAACATAGCCCAGAATAAGCGGCGATTTTGGTAACCATCAGATAGAAAAGGAATGAAATGAAAGTAATGCGGAATGACTCGTTTGGAAAATATAACGTAGGTATTTTCCGGTTAGAAACGAAAGGCAGGGTGGGGCTGTAAAGTACATTAGATACAGGGTAGAATAAAAACATATTCCAGCTTATTATGAAAGTTGCTTTGTGGCAAGCTTCTGTAAAACGCTTAGTGTAAAGCGAGGGTGCAGTTGGTAGGATGGTCGGCGGCACGCTATGTGGCGTGTCGGAATCTTCATCGCCGTCTATTTTGTCCCGACTTACCCACCACATTGTCTGCACTTCGCGTAATAACGCCGCATTCGCTCCACTGGTTGCACTTTGCGACTTGAAGAGCTCTCCTCGCACACGTCGTATTAAGGGCATAAATACGCAGTAGTCACGGCCAACGCACCACTTAGGTACATCAGACTAATTAAACTAACTAACCCAACGATGGTAGCTAACAGAGCGCGGAAGTAACTGACAAAGGAATCAAATTCATCACGGAATTAATTTTCCTAAACATTTCCCGCTGCTTGGTGCAACACAAGGAAAAACTCAATGCCATCATAAAAACAGACAATGTTTCCATCCTACTACCTAAGGCAATTTATAAGTTAGAGTATCAATTACACGTCAAAGTTAAAACACGAGTGGCTGTAGTAATTACAAACTTTTTGCGCAGCTCCAACCACCATATCAAGAGCATAAATTGAATTTTGGTTCATATTAGCAATAATAGTACCCGCTCGCGGGCAGAGTTGAACTGCTTGCTTTTCGCAATCGGATATGAAAGATCCTCAAAAACCCAGCTATGTATATGAAAAAGTTTGCGCTAAGTTTGGCGCACTTTTCATACACGTACAGCGTGCGCACATAAACCAGCCGAGGAAAACCTCTTAACTTTCGTCAGCGCGCAGCAGCGTAGAGGGGACGCTAAGAGTACATAGTATTCCATATTCGCACACACTCAATTGCATACCGGAGGGCGGCGCAGGCAAGAGTTACTACCAGCTAAGCCAACGCGAAACGCGACCATCCATCCGTGCTTCCCTCAGACATAAGTCGCGTACAAAAAGAATATGAAATACGTCGGCGGATCACGCGACCTACGAGCCTCAAGCTTTCCAACTGCTGACTTTATAAACCTTTTCGCATATCTAAAGCATCATGGAAAACGGAATGTGCATTAAGGCAAAACCGCATAAAATGCATGGAAATCTTTGGCTTAACAACAGCCTTAGCTGTGAACGAGTGAAGTACCCAGAACTGATATTAGACTTTATTAGTTAAACAAATTCAAAGCCACACCAAGGTGGAATAATCACACCTTAGCATTATATGATGTAATTATCATGGCCCCCAAGAAAAATGTTCGAATATAAAATTAATATTTCGCATTTGACAAAGTGAGTATTTTCAGCACATTATTGTCGCCTTAAGGAAAAGAACTCCAGAGCT
>JAODGC010000003.1:9706-57003 GCA_027574925.1 Ecitoglossa quadriceps | reverse complement strand
GAACGCGTGCGTTTCCCCCGCAGGGGCGAAGAAGGCGACGTCGTCGCGAACAACCATGCCGATGAGGAAGGAGTTCGTTCACCGGGTCGCGGTTCACGGCGCTCAACAGACCCCCACCATAACAAAACAAGACAGCAGCCTGCAATTTTCTCAAGCAAAGCAAAAAACTGCAATGTGCACGAAGAAAACCCAAACCGAAAGCGACGTTTACTTATGCTGATCTTGAACTTGCTGTGTATGAATAAGAAGAGGAAATCAACAACGCCGTTGATGAATAATGTTCCATTTGGAATATTCACACAATTAAAGGTTATAAAATCCACTGGTTATGCCGCAAAATAAGAAAAATCAGGAGACGCCACACATGTGGACTCCAAACGTGTTAAATTCTTAATAAAGTTCTCACAATACGTATAGTCCCCGACGTCCGGATAATTTATAAAGCAAGAAGTCGTCGCTCAAACACACCATCCATATCTGTATGGCAAGCCATGCACGTGAATATTCTTCCTTCCAAGCCAAAGCCAAGAAACCAGAAATGACTGTTACACCAAAGAGACATGCATCGAACAATGCCATCAACACCAACTGCGGTAACATTAAGTAACGTCAGGACAAAGCAAAAGTCTCAACTATTCAAAGCCTTTTAAACAACGCTCAACAATAAACTTGAACTCACTCAACTCTTCCAACACATTACATTACGTCACACAGATATACTCAAATTAGCTGCTCAATTTAAAATGTTTAATTCGTAGCTAAATGGTTACGGTCGGCATCAAGACGACTTTATAATTATCTCGCCTCAGATGATTGATACACAATTTATTTTCCACGCGTCGCCTTCGAAGCATGCCTCCCAGCATGGACCTGGAGCCTAGGAAAATTTATCGCCAACGTTATTACTTCGATACGTTGGCGCGCTGCGCGAAAATCGTGAAAATTCATCTCTGCCGAGAAGATCTCATAAACGACCAGCCTGTGTGCGGATGAGTATGTGATATATTTAGATGGATGCTGCATCTTCAACATGTTTAAGCTCACACCGCCGCCAAAAACATATTAGATTTGAGTCCATCACCGTCACGCAACACAGTCTGTTGCGCAAACATTTCCCTAAAACAAAATTAAATATGCTCTAACATAAAGCGAGAGACTTCAGAGATTGGCATTAATTATTCTACCAATTTCCGTTGTTTTCAGCATATGTCTACTGAATTGAGAGACAGATCTAATTTATGCGTATTGCTAATTTTCCGTGACGAACCGTAGCGTAATAAACGGAAAAGCTTGCCAAAAACTCACTCCATGCATAGACATAGGAATATCATACGGGTCTATTTCACAGATTCGCATCATACGTTCACGTAGGAAGTTACGTGTTCCAGATGAAGGAAAGTAAATGAAAACAAGTGAATTATCTTCAAAAACTTCCAGTATCTCAAACGGAGTGAACTACCTGCTGTTCAAATTAAAGAGAACACAGTATGCAAAAAAACTTAAATGATATTGCCAAGACTAAATCAAGAATATTACGGTTTTTCTTCTAGCTTCTAACAAAAAACTCCTAGAGACAAGTACTTTTGAAAAACCTTAAAATATCCTCCGGTATTTTTTCGATTGTCGCTACATGACACCTTCCATTTATCAATTTTTACACCAACTGAAAACTACATAAAACAGCTTAATGCCATGTTAATCTTGATGTTTGCATCAAGTAAATATATTAGACTTTTCCGGTTTGCACAAACGCAACCTGATAGTACATGCATCGAAATTACTCAATAAATTGCTTAATAGGCGCATGAAGATAATCCACAACACGCCTCAAAAGTGGGAGAGAAAAACTAACAAACTGCATTAAGGCAAATTACGCCCATTAAAAGCGTGAGTTACATGCACTTAAGTGCGTTTTACGCGGTGTAACGTCCGCCCGCGTTTCTAAATTTCGAAATAGACTCATACAAATATATAAGAGATTCCGCCAAGTTTAATAGAGCGCCAGCGAAATAGAAGCCACAAGCAAGAAGTGCAGGCATAAACAAAGTACATCCTGCACTTTTAATTAGCACGCATTCATTAACTTTACGGCATTCTGCTGCAGTACTGCATTATTCCATTTAGCAAGAAATTATTTGCGTACTTGCACAAATTGCAAACCAGTTTCCAGCTTTATACATCTTGTGCACGTATATGTCGTGTTTCTATCAAGTTCCCTAAAAAACTGATCAATTTAGCCACCCTATTGATTATTTTATATACTTTGTAGTCGGTAAACACGCAAGTTTTACTATTTCTAAATCTGTTGAACATGAAATTTTATGTTAATTAAAGCCTCAGCCGCCTGGTGCAAAAAACTAAACTAACTAAAGTACCAGTAATGGGCGTAATTTACATTTTACTGAAACAAAATTAGCACGAATAACAATTACCTTCCTTCCTTCCAGCTTCCACATATTTTTACCAGCTTCTTGAATATTCTTTCAGCAGATCAATCTCCAATTCAAATTTCTAACTCTGCATTGAACAAAACATGCAAATTAGAGGTCGTTACAAGCTCCACTGTGCAAGCTATTAATTAGAAGCATTCAGTTTTTAATTATTACTCCACCTAATTGATTTTACATTAATTGCAATAAGGCATTTTCAGCCGAGATAAAATGGGATATCCCTCGTAAATCCTAGGCAGAAGTGCTGAAAACCAACAAACTGTAAAATTTACTCGCAAGAATTCCGTCTTCGCAGGGTTATTGATGTGTTGATTGGCCTCTCGCATGTGCAATCTAATCGGGCGTGTATAAACCGTTTACAATAACAACTTAATCGCTTGTTTCACCACATCGAAAGAATACAGCTGGACTGCTAAACGACTTAACGCTCTCACCGACTGCCGGACTGTCTAGCCACCGCTGCAACCGGTAATCATTCGGTGGTATTTAATGAATTGTTATGAACGCCTACTTGGCTCAGATACGGCATAATAATTTACTTTCTCGATCCCAATGAATCACTTCCCCGCGTGTAATAAGATCGCGCAAGCACATGTACCATACTCTAGTAAGTGCACACAGGCATGCATTTCGTTCGTACATTGTTTTCCCGCTCGCAGTATCCTGCGGCTGGACTGACAGCACGAACATTATTCAAATCCATGGTAGCCCCAGTGTGCGCGCACCCGCTATCTAACGAAACAATCAGTTAATATAAATGGCACTGTTGCTCCATTACTATGATTATCTATCGTCCATTACCATGTGTATGGTATGCCGCCAATTATACGTCTCGTGCATTGTGAAACACGAATAGTGTTGAATTCCGCGATGTTAATAGCGCATTAATCGTGCTTGTAATCGGAATTGTTTTGGTTATAATCTCGAGGATTTCAAGCTTGTTAAATAAAGCCAGTCAACTTATGCCTTCCAGAGCATAAATCAGTTGTCTCATTATTAGTAACAACTTTACAGACATAAATTAATCACCCTACCTGAACGTCAAAGTTATGTTGCTGCTGTTGCAGAACTGCGCTGTCCACTTGATGCGGCTGCGGCGGTGGAGGAGCTGCGTATTGATGTTGTTCATACGGCGGAGGCGGTTGATCTCCAAAGTGTTCAAACTGTTGATTGACAGACTCAGCAAGTGTAACGCCTAGATGGGGCGCAAGGTGCTGCTGCAAATGCTGCTGGTGTTGCAAATGCGGCGGCAACTGATCTGGTTTGAGTATCACGACACCCGGTTCAAGCTGCAGACCGTTCTTGCTAAGATCATCCTCTGCCGGCGACGGTTGGCGGCTACCGGGAGTTCGACTGTAATAACAATACCAACAAAACAAATAAATATGCGTTTGTAACGATCAAAACGGTGAGCTTTGGCAATTGAACCTAACAGCGCCATCTTACACTGAGCGGATAAATCGATCCTGCAATTCCTGCGAATAAAACCCTGCGCCGAGGCAACAACTCGTCTCCTAGCAACCAGAGGGCGCTATTGGCAGATTCAGCAGAAACGGTTGGCTGGTGGGAGTCTGATGAAAATAGTGGGAGTACGATCGCCTTGACAACCGGGGCACACAAGCGAGAGCACGCACGTGTCATTGACTTCGTGCAAGGTAGACAACGCGCGGGACCTTGAACGCGCACTGCCTCCAAGGTGGGATGACGAACGCCGGCGCGCGATTTACAATGCTCGTGCTGCTCTCGCGCCGGCTCAAATGGAATTAATTCGCGGCCATCATCTATCTCTCAGTCGCCAAAGTGTCGCCTGAGGCGCGCAAATGTATCCACAGCATTATGCATGCTCATCACTGACCGCCTATTTAGTCTGCAGGCAGCACATGGTGACGGTCACAAATCCAACATTGGATCCCAGTGGATTAGCTAATTTATAGTTAAACAAGTCTCGTACCACCAGTGGCAATCGACGGGGCAAGCATTGCGCGGTGCCCGTTTCGTACATACAACCACAATTACGATCGAGGTACTGCTTAGCTTAAGTGGTCGTTTTAAAATTAGAAGTTTTATGTGTACCACATAATTAGTTGAGTACTTCCGCCCGGCTTGCACAGCATATATAAAGACATCTGCGATTAATTCATGTCCATCACTTTCAAAGTTACTTGGTGTAACCCGAAAGAATTTTGGTATTGTTCTCGAAAAAATTGCCGTTCATTTTGCGCAATCCCATAAACATGTCGAAAATATACAAATTACAATTCGATTGCACCAATTCTCAAGATTTAAATTCCCATTCCCAAAACCGCCCCACTATACCGAACTTTGCGCATTTGCGAATTTACGTGTTTCTTTCGTGAAAGAGTGATAAATTTCGCTCATGGGACCCGTGCATCCACACAGAGCAGCCGCCTGGAAGGTTGGACTCTTTTATTCGCGGGGCAAACGCCGCCCCCAAACATCTATTACCGTAATGCTTAGGAAACCTGCAACGACTTGCTTCAAACTCCATTCTATAGCACCACATATTTTTCTCGCATGCAGCAGCAGCCGGATTTCTAAACGCGCCACACGCCTGCTCCACTTGCCCCCGTCGTGGAACACACATATGCACACGTAAATGACAGAGTAGTAGGGCGTGTTCGCGTAACCGGACGCTCGAGGCGATGAAAATTACGCGCAATGCACCAAAAACCGCAATATAGGGCAATATACACTCCTGAGTGACACAATACAGCACTACGAGGCAAGAAAAAATGCATCCATGATTATGTTAAATTTTACATTCGAAACAACGAGATGAACATGGCAGATGGAATGACATAGACTCCATCCAATCCATCCAATGAGGGAAAAGCGTGCAAAATGTAAACAAAATTCCTACTTGGCAAACAGCTTGTCGGCATAATAATGTCTACTCTGCATTGTTGAATCTTTCAAATAACGTCAACTTTATGTAACATGAAGATGGCGTGCAAACAAGAAATATCTTCTTGGTACTCACTGCACTACTGCATAGACTCCTGACAGGAAAACAAGTGAATAAAGAAAGTTGTGTCGATAAAAAATAACAATGTACGAATTCATTTTCATGCTACCGGCTAATGCATCCTTTGTTAGACTGAACTACTCCAATTGTCCACAAACAAAAAGCGATATTTTTCAGTTCATTTATCGCGGAATGATTTCCAATTGGCGAGCAAAATATGATATTCATCCGGCGTCTCAACCTCATAACTTGTAAAATGAACATATAGGCACAAGACCACTTTTTCACGTTGAATAATTAACATGACACCAGCAGGGCTGGTAATACATCCAATTTATAGTAACATTCATTGGCTTTAAAAGTATGCGCTGACTGCAGAGCTACTGTTCACATCACATGTCCCCGACCCCAGTGATCTGAATATTGTGCACATCCAAGGTTACCGACTATACGAACATGAAAGAGCAGGTACTGCACCATATTCGCGAACTTCGCAGGTTTCGTGTTTCCCAGCAGGCCAGACGACGTCAGCACTCTACAAGAACTGCGGCAGCTGGTTATCGGCGCATCCGGTATGCTCAACTCGCGTATGAAACAACAACAAAAAAAAAAGAGTCCAACGTGTACGCACATCTTCGTTGCTAGCCTTGCACAAGCGATAAAATGATAAAGGTCGTCAGTAAATTCGTGGCGGAGGTGACGACCGCAGAGGTGCGCTCAGATATAAAACGCAATGTCAATAAATTTCAACTACTACGAAGCCAGGTTCCACTTCATCCTTGCAACCTGGGTTGGTTATTACCGAATCGGGCACGTCAGCTCACCGTGCAGAAAGAAGTGAGAGGAAACTTGCTTGGCCTAGCGCATGGACCACAGCACCATAAATTCGCAAAGTTTAGGAGTTAATGCATGAGATGTCCGCCCCAAAAGAAATGCCCACCCTAGAGTGCAAACCAAAAACCAACTCCCGCCTTTCCGGATCTATTTGATTCGGGATGAAATTCAATGAAGCACACGAGCGGCCTTCCCGATGCCCATTTCCTATTCTACTAATGCCGGAAGTCTGCAGGCTAAATCTACCTGCTAATGCAGAATCGCACGCAAAACGCAAAGGAAAAAATTGTGACGAAATTAATACTTACTTAAAGCCCTTGCCATCCTCATCGTTCTGTCCGACCTGGCCATTCTGCACGGCTACCTGCCCATTGACCACCACCACGCCACCGTTATCGTCCTTGGGGCTAGCTGGCTTGTTCTCTTTATCGTTCTTATCATCAAGATGCAGCGCCCGCATGCGTGGTTCAAGACTATCCTTGTTTGTGGGCGATGTACCCAAAACATACTCCACCATCTTGACTCCCAGTGTGGGTTGGGTATCGCTACCACGCGGAGAAAGTATACTAGCATCGCCACCACCTCCAACACCACCCGGAAATCCACCACGACGACCCATTGCCAATGGAGCAGAGACAGAATGATCTGAAAAAAAGAAAACAATCAATTAGTGAAAGCTCCTTCAAAGTAGTTATTGAAGGAGGTTAAATAACGATTAAAGAGTGCCATAATTCCATTCAAAAGAAAATGATAATTAACGTTTAAATTATAGATAGCGACAAGCCCGACGATAGATGGCAAACAATAAAATAACGCGTAGTCATTAATAACGTAATCGACGATTATGTGCGCACGAGCACATCGGATGCTTCACAATTTCATCATCCTTTACTTGCCACCATTCTAAATACGCCCCATCCCATCTTCATCCCGCATCGCGCGCTCTTCATTATCGTCGCTAGCCGTTCATTTAAATCAAACCACAACTCCTCTATCCTCCCTCATTGCTCATTCTTTAGTAAGTCCACCCCGACAGCTTTTTTCTTTCACAGCACCATTCTAGAGAATGATAAAATGATAATCGTGCACTTTGTCTGTGGTTTCTCTTGCAGCAATATGCCTGACGTTTACTAATGTCCACCAGCCAAGAGTCACCCAAGAAATCGTACCCAACGGCACACTATAGATATAGCCTAGAACACAGTGCAAAAGGTTAGCGGACTTCCTGCACTAGCATTTCCTACGCCCTCCCCATGAAAACACTACAAAATAGACGACACATTGCCATCACTGGATACGTTCTTTGTTCGGTTCTTAGACTGCGGAATAATACGTCCCATGGGAGGGCATTATATTATCTCCTGCACTACAAGACGCGTTCCAGGTACACCATCAAGAAGTAGAGAAGAAAGAAACAAGATCCGGCGAGTGAGAAACGATGACATTAACGACGACCGCCCCCGCCCAACCCCAATCGGCTCGCACGTAATCACAATCTTTGCGTAACACCGCCAGCAATCAACGCTAACTCGAAATAGAGAAACCTGACAAAGTGGAATACAAGAAACAGACGCCATCTGACAAAATAAAAAAGAAAGCAAACATGCCTGGAAGGTAACAAATCGCATACAGGAAATAGTTTTTCGGAAATACAAATTGGCTACGCGAATTAAACTGCATGAAAACAAGCAGAAATATAGAAAACGTAATAGAAACACATAATGACCACACATTGAATAAAACTATCAACGAGTGGATTTGTGAGAACACAAAGAGATTATAACGCTCATCAAAGCCTCTTGGCACTCACATTAAAATAAACAAGACGATATTACTCCGAATGCATATTTCATCATCCTTTGTAATATGTATTGATTTTTCCATCTGAACGAATAATTTATTTATCGGCCGCTGTGTTCAATAAAATTCATTACACGATAAAATAAAATATTCAAAAAGTTATTACTCTATAACCTACATACGCTGAAAATTCAATTGTTTTCATGTTATCTGAAAATGTTACTCTATAACACGTCATTGGTTCATCAAAATCGTGTCAGCGAGATGTCTCCTTCGCAGCCGCCTCCAACACTAGAGACTTTCGATAATATAGTTTGCGCACTCATTCACTTTGGGCATTCATCCGATCATTTAAACATTGGTGACGATCATAAAGTGTGTACCGTTGAGTTACTTAGAAAAAGGCACCGTTATGGTTGGAAGACCTTCAAAACAGAACAATTTCCCACGAGGTGGTTGTAATTTATTAACCATGACCATTCAACAATATTCGAGACAATGCCGCATTAATTTCGACGGTAAGGTATGACAATCCATTTAAAATGAATTAAAACCTAGACGAAAGTATGACGGCAGGCAGCCATTACTCTGCGATATTATTTCACATTATACAATGTCGGAGGCATTAGTATAAAGAAATTATTGATTTAAAGTCAAGTCGGAGCCGCCTTTGCATTTATACACATTAATTGCTTTCTACACTCGCTGCCACAATGTCATTGCTCTTGTTATCATCTGTCTCGATGCTGCTTCATGGATTTAACTATAATTTCTCGTTCGTCGTCAAGACAATACCGAGCTTACGAAAACTTGATATGGCCTTCTATTCTTTCAAATTATACTGCGTGTCTAGGAAATGTCTGTTACATGCATCGCGCAAATGCTTACAAATAACAATTCAATCACATTTTATTGTTTATGCAATAAGGTTCTGCACGCCGAGATAAAGGGGGGGGAGACAAAAAAAAAATCGATCTTTTCGGAAGCAATAAAATTTAACGGATGAGCGACGAATGAGTAAACGACGTTGGGACAAAGACCTCCGCCTGGCTGATTCTCCGATGTGCTACATTTTTGCCGGCATCCGCGATTTTCGCGAACTTCCTCCAGGCATTGGCATGCCAACGCGTAAAACAAATAAATTAATATTAGCTCTCAGCAATGAATTTTAAATAAAATGTTCCTTACCCAAATCCCGCATACACAATATATTAAGTTATTCCACAAATTTGGACATACAAATTGAATACATGTTCACATCCTAACTGAAGCAAATCGCAAATGTTTTATCAAGTACTTTGCTAAATCATATTTCATGCCCTGTTTGACTTGTTTCGTTGTTGTTGGTACTTGTTTGTCTAGTGCAATTTCAAGGCAGTGAGGATCCAGCAACATGCCTCTTCTACCGCTAAAACGTTAAATATGTAAAACATAAATTTGCAAGTTAATTTCCAACGATTCCCACAGATACTGTTCCTGGGGTGTTCTTCATCTAGAAATTCGAATGAGCGCACGACCGCAAACAGATACTTGAACGTAATTGTATTTTGATATTAAATTCAATTAGCATGCGATTTGCAATTAGGTCCGGTCGAAGGAAAATTCTTCCCGGATTGTGACACAGGAGTCCAGACTGCAAACGCGCGCACTAGGCGCGTCAACTTCCGGAATTATTATTCAAGGTGGCACTTGAATTTTCACTCTGTCAAACTTCACGTAGCACGCGCAAGAGGACGGAACGTGTAGAACGCGGAAAATAAACGACTGCTCACCACACCACTACTAGCACTCTCGAAAATGTCCCTGATGACCGTATTTGGTATCCCCGAGTAGCAATGCAAACGATGGCGCCATCCCAGTCAAACACTCCCCTCCGCCAACATAACATTACGTCCAGCCTACACGAATATCACGTGTGCAAAGCGGGCGAGATGGGTGGTAATTAGAATTAAAAATTCATTTAATTAATTTTTCAAGGCTACGTGCGGTCATAAAACGTGACTGGGGATCAGAATAGCACATGTGGAGAGAAAACGAATAGCCCACTAAAACTGAGGCAGCAGGTAGCAGGGTGCGTACCTATGGAATTCATACTGTATAGGGTTAGGATATGGTAAGCTAAAGTCTTTTTGGTCTTATGGTCTTTTTGTGCTAGCAATGCCAGCATTAGAGACGAGCCGCATTAGAGCCAGTTTCCGGTTTTCTTACCTCCTCGTCACACCCGCCATGTGACATAAATGTGGACATGTGTACCTGTGTTTATAAGGCATGTACCTATGGTGTAGCACATGTATGCACGTCTTTATGTTTACGACCCACGCGCCTGGTGTGCAGAGAAGAAAGCTTTTTATGATCAGGTTTCCATCGCGCGTTGTCAGGATATAGACTGGAGTGTCCTGGCATGAAGAAATATGGATCGAGCACATTACCTGTGCAATATCTAGGCGTGTTTTGCGTTAGATTAGAATTTATTGGAGTGAGCAATCACAAAAAGTGAAGTAATGAAAACGGGGAGAAAAACTATACCAATCTAAGAAACCTAATTAAATAGTTTTCGGAAAGAATGCTATTCAATAACATTTTATTTATTTCCAAATCTTCATCGCGAAACAATAAACCCTCTCATTACAATAACAAAGATCATGTCGTCCAGCAAAAAACATCCGTTCAAGGAAGACATCGCAGATCCCGTCTACGTATGCGAATGGGCGTGCCGGGCGTCGACTGCCGCCGACAGCAGCAGCGGTGATGTTGTGGCGGTCGGGGTGCGCGCGTGTTCCGGGCTCCCGTTGCCATGGCCACGTTGGCGTCTGTCGCCCGGGCAACCACCCGGCCGAATTCAATCAGCCGCCCGCCGCCGCCGCCGCCGTACACACGCATGCACCACACCCTCTCGCCGGCTGCGGATTTCCTGTCTTCGACCAGCCACACACGCGCCGCCGCCAAGCCATTGCTCATTTAAACTTTAACGAACGACACCAGCGGGAAACAATGCCGCGCATCTAAAACTGCAGCGCACGAGAAAAAATCAGCGAAAATTTAATTGAATCCAAACTAAATGATAAAATCGGACAAAGTAACTAGAACGGCTGAGTTTTACACTAAGGTGTGCAATCAATCAAAAAAAAAACTGGCCTCAAAGCTTGCAATCTAATTCAAAAATCTATTTGATTGCACGTGCTCACTAGACAAATATTTTTTAAAACGGCTGCAAATGACTAGATGGAGATTATACGCTCAGGGTGAAAATCCATGCATATTAAATTCAAAGGAATGTTGGACAATAGTAAGTTAGGCAACCGCCCGTATTGATGCAACATCACATGAAGGGAAATATTGAAACTCCCAGAGTGATAATTGGAAAATCAACATCCTGCAGCGGCCCATTGTCAAGAATGCGCTAGGGTAGAAATACCACAAACTCGCGTGTACCTTAAACAAAACCGAAACCCATTCTAGAATGAATTGCTGTCCGTAAACAGAAGGAAAATTACAACTCGTTGTTTGTCTTGTCATCGATATTCAGTTTTCCTTTGCCAAATTTACCAACCACATCCACCCCCAAAATGTGCAGTAGACACGCATTGTTGTTGATCTTCCATTTCATTGATAGTGCTTTCATACGCATTATGTGTTATTGCTCTTCGGCTCAACGCTAGTCGGAAGAATTAATTGTTATTACTAAGCGCGAGCGACCATAAATATCCTTTCGCCTTTGGCACCCATATTGACAAAGAGGCAGCAACGCGAGCTGCAGCCTGCGCAAATCGGCTCCCGCTGCCTGATGTAACCATCGCATAGATGCGTTATCCATTTCGCGTATTGAACAGATGTCATTATTTAATGCATGCGGTAAATGGTACGACATCGCACTTTACTCTCTGCGGCGCGCAGAGAGACGTCCAGAACGCGCGACGAGTGATAGACCGTAGAAGCGCAAATGGAAATCGCCGTAAATTAATGACAGTGAAAGCCTGACTGTTAAACATAAATTGCGAACAAAAAAATCAATATCATCTACAGAAGTTAATTTTGCGGCAGTTGCACAACGTGTGGAACTTGTGACTAAACATAACTTGTCAATTGTAGCGCGTGTGCAACAAATAATTATACAGCATTCAATTAATCCGCGCGCTTATTAAAATTCGTCACACGATCACATTATTGATCACACCACTGTGCACTTTTCTCTCTGCGTATCGCCAATATTTGCATTGCAAAGTGTTGGCAGAAGCGCCAATTGCATTTTACATGCGTAACACAAAAAGGACACTGCTAATAAAGTAGTAATCTTTATCAAATTACCATACATGCAAACAACTGAATCTACGGATATTAATTAATTGCAATCGGCGAGCGCTATGACCTCGCCTCGCGCTGCCACCGAAATAACCAACGTTCGAACCAATCCTGCGCTGATGGGCGCGTATTCCAACTCTGGCGGAATGCAGGAAAATGTAGATAAACGCATTACGGGTCGTTATTTAAACGAGAACGGGCGGATTTTCGGCTCGCAAACACGCGCGCTTGAATTTGAGTTTTCTCCACCATTGGCTGCGCGATTGTAAATAATGTAAAACCTCAATGCATACGAATCGCGTATTTTTTCACCAGGCAATTCACAAAGCATTTACATCGTCCGCGTCCCTTCAGTGTTGATTTTTTAAATTTCGCAATTGAAATAAATTTAGAGCTCGACATTACAACGAAGCCCCCTCCCTTCGTACATATTAAATCCCAAAGTTTGGAAAAAGTTTTTTGCTGAGCAGCTCCTCAGCTCGTCAACAGCGCACTTAGCATAATAACCAATTAAACTCTTCAGCAACTACGTAAACAACTAAGAGTGTACGAATACAGAAAGGAACAAGCTCCCAGTTACTCTCGCCGTTTCGCATGAAGGGCTGGCATGACACACGTACAACGAAGAAGAAAGATAATTGCACCAATTCGGAAACAAAAGACGCATTTAATTGCATTTCGTGAATTTAATTAAAGAAATTTATTTTCGACCAATTCCTACGACCTGGCGAAGGTAGTAGATATCCAACAAATGCGATGCGTATTGCGGTTGGGATACCAAATTGAAAATGTTTTAAGCAATGAACAAATTTACTATGAGAAAATGCTACTTGTTTGCGTCCCTGCGATATCAGCTTGAATGTAACTTTGGCAAAAAAAAAACGAAGAAAACAATGCTACTTATGAAATAAATGCAATTTGTCTATTTACCTGGTGCCCAAGTGTGATCTCGCCAAACGCCCTCAGGTGTGAGAGGGTGCAGCGTCAAATTCTTTCCATCTTTTCCTTCTAAGCCCCATATTTTCTTTGCCGAAGGAGCAATCTGCAATAGAAAGAGCACATTAATCAACAAGGAATTAATTGGCAAACACTTCAGCAACTTATGAAAACGTACTCAACTCGTGTACCGAACATGTCGCAAGTTTACAGAAAGTTGGAAAGTATCCCAATAAAAAGCCAACATTAGCGGTGCCTGGTGAAAAAGTAATGGGACGTCGCCAGGCAACAATTAACGTTAAAAGAAAGTGGCGCCTAAAATCGCTTCTAGTACCTATATGTAGTCAACACAATTGACTGTGGCCACATTAAAAAATAAAGGAGGGAAAACATTTCAGTTCCTTCTAACGCACTTCATTAAAAAATATGACTTTGATAGCAGTCCTAGTGTAGCATGGCGGCGCAATTATTATCAATTAGATTTAATTGCATGTACTAATGATAATTGCACCCATACATTACAGAACAAATCTAGCGCTAGACACAATCGTGTACACCAACACACGTTGCAAAACAGACGTAGGCAAAACCCGCAGAAACACTTCCGAACGCCTCTGGAATCGACTGCGTTGTACAAAGGAAACCAGACGCGACCGAAGCCACGCCGAATGAAACCAATAAATAATAATATAACTGTTACATTCAGGTTGTTTACTTTCCGCGCTCGAAAAATCAACTAGCAAAAATTGATCCCAATGAATTGGTAACAGATGGAAAAATCAATTATATATTATTATATAGTTCCCCAAAAACATAAGACAAAACATCATGCAATTTCAGATAAGATGATTACCCGATTCTACAATAATAAGCAATTGAAATGTTACCATTATCGACCGCATTAAACGATTTAAATGAGTTAAATAAACTGAAGTATTTATTGCTCACAAAGTGTCCGATAATATTCTGGTATCTAATATTGTATTTATATAATACAAGTTAATAATATAAGTTTTCTCTCACACTATTCGTCTAGCTTTAATAATAATAATGTGTAATAATCCCAACCGCATAGAATAATCATTAAATAATGCCTAGCAAAAATCGGATCTAAATTGGACCACATTTACAACCGCAAGCAATAACCGTAATTGAAACATAACCACATCTACATTTGAAACATTTATAAATTATTACATTCCTATATTAAACTTTCATAGTTATTGCTGATCAAAAACAGACAGTTACCGATTTTCCTAAACTAGGGAGGTTGTATTTTGTGAAAATGCCAAGCCAACATGCATATTCGTAATATATACGAAAACGTCAGGAGCGCTCCTCGCCGGGTTCCCATAGGAGGCGGAAATGGGTGTACTGATAATATTGGGGTTGGCGACAGTGCACCACCTCCCTGGGCAAAAACCTTTCAATATTATCAAATGATATTAAATTTCAATTTGTCACCACAGGAAAGCTAAAGAGAATTATTTCGTAGATGACAACGGCATATTTGAATATTAAAGTAGGAATTTTGGAAAATATCCCAACACCTGGTATGAAATGCACTGGAAACTAGAATAATATGGTTTACATTGTTACAAAGGTGTAGTTCATAGAACTCCTACTCTTAAGCAGTAATACATGTAGAAGCTAGAAGGGATGCACTTCAAATGATATTCAATATCGGTAAAAGGGGTCGCCCCAGACTGCGTCCCGGGTTTGTAGTCGCTTAGGGTGCCGGGTGTAACTTTCGAGGGCGCCTTGTAAACTGTATGACATGCTGGTCAAGAATTGGTCTGAGCTGGCGACATGGCGGCAAAGTACTTCTATTTTGTTCTAGGCGCCAACTCCAAGAGATACAATATACTATCCCATGATTGGGGTGCGACAGCCCCGAATACCGCCAACAAAGTACAAACATCCTACCAATATACGCAGATAAAAGGATTGGCCCGGTCCTGAACGAAACTCAAATAAAAAGTTGTCAGAAAGCAACGATTAAAAAACTTCATACTTTCTGTAATTTCCTGTATTCGTCGAATCCTTTACAAAGTTAAAAAGTAACTTTTATGCTAGCCCGTCAAAAACAACGACGCATGAGTTAAAATGTTCGAGAAAGTTCTTTGCCCTAGACCGGGATATCGCCGGTTGCCTGTAGTAAGCATCTTTCTTCCTCTTCAGAATAACCTCCATCCGACTATTGCTAACCTGGGTCGATATTCCCAACACTAAACTTAACTCAGCACCCGAAGGCACCACCCAACTTTACCTCATGCAACCTAACACCCCTGTCTGGAAGTCTTGTTCGTTTCAACACGAATCCAACTCACGTCTTCGATCCTGATAGAAACTAGGATGACATGTTACCAAGTTGAAGCAACTATACAAATATACAGAGCCGTTCGGCACCAAATACATCTTATTTCATACCGAATTGCAACAAGCCGAATTAGACGCTTAAGGTGTTAGAACCAACGACAAGCTCATATCGGTGAAAGACGTAATAGTTCATCACCCTGGTAATGATCGAAAAGGAAGGAAGCAAATGGGAAAATTTGAAAACTATCGTTGCGGAATACGGTGTCTATGTCAAAATCATAAAGCCTGAGATAAATGATGTTGCCAATGACAACTAGGATATCAATTGAGTTATGGCCGTGCCCGACAAAGCGACCAATCCTAGACTATAAATTCATATCTAGTTAAATCTGTTCAATATCAAAAATAAATAAATGCAAGTACCGTAGCGGAACAGTGAAATGCAAGAAAATCCCACAGGAATCGCGAATGAAATAAAAAGCAAGCGCAAAATAATGAACGCCATCACAGACCTACGCAAGAAAAACCCTTCCCGGGAACAACAATTCATCATTTTTTTCCCGACCTAGAGGGGAATTTTGTTTGCGCTGAAATTTAATGGCATAGCCGCCTCCACCGTTATACAAAAGCAAGCGAAAAGCTCACTAATCGCCTATCGTAAATATGAACACATAAAGTTTTCCCAGGCTTTCGCAATCTCAAAACTTCCTTAAATAACCCTCTACTTATATGAGGTAAACATGAAAGTTTAATTGTAGAATTGAAAATGCGTGGCTAAAACTGCAACTTTAAAATGCAACCCCAACGTGATGATGAATTAATGCTCAGCTTTCACAACACGCATTGCTGAACCTCGGCATTTTCAAGTTGTTTGATTAATTAGTTTCACGCCTCGCTGGAAAGGTTTCCTTTTCGTTGTTTTCCCTGTGAAGCCAGCGCCAAAATTCTGGCGCTTTCGCTGGAAAACAAGCAGAGATATGAAGTCAAAACTCATGAATTTTGCTTTGCATACGAGGAGAGTATTATTCACAACTTCTCAAAGCATCGCATGATAGTGATAATAGTACGCGCGCATTGTTCCGCTGAATTTGCAGCAAAACAACCCACGTAGCTCACGAGGAACAATGATTGGTGCTGATTGAATTATTGAAGCAATCGTCAATTACTATGTATTATTCGACCTGTTAAAAATCCAATTTATCAGCTGACATCCGAGTTGGCAGTTTGTTTATGCTTTGTTTGCTTGGAGTTGCCTGAATTTCCAAGCCACTCAGCTACGAACTCATCGCTGTAATCGGACATAGTTTCCACCATTCGTGCAACGACCCGACCTGCGATAGGTGCTGTGAAAAAGTAAATGAAAAGCGTACGCGAGGAAAACGGCGGAAATCGTTGGCGCAACACGCAGGTAGACTAGGTTAAGCGTATCCCTCCCTATGTTTGCAACTCCTAGCCTTATTTAAGCAGCACCATCCAGAACAAAAAAATCCGAGTAGTTTTTCGCTACCCACGAGCAGGAAGCCAAAGCCGAAGCCCTTGCGATGCATAATCTAGCTATATTTCCAACCACCGCCACGACAACGAACCATATTTTTTTTCTTTTATCGTATAAAGCGATGAAGTTGCTAATATGAGTCAATCTTGTAGTGAATCGTGCGGTTTTACTTTATTTGCCAACCTGCTTTTCGCAAACGTTTTTGCCTTTTAGCAACTTTATATTATCCAGATAAAATTAAATATATGGCATCACTTTTCCACATTTTCCAAACCTGCTGTTGACACAACCCGAGCGGAAATAACATTCGAAAATTTCTCATTCGGCAATTTTTCAACAGTAACACAGATGTTTGGGCAATGCTTATCAATTTTTATCTATATGCCATGCCAAATAGCAATGCTCGACACTATGTATTCACGAATTTCGCAATTTTTCAGCGACAACGCCGGCGTTACTGGAGTAAGGAAACTTAAGCCGGTACTCTAAATTGCTCACTTTTGTACAGTCCGCATGCAAACAAACATGCCCAACACCAAAGCACGTTGAAATGAAACGCAAACAAATCTTTTTCCGCGCGCGCAAAAATTAAATCATTTTGACAGCGTGACGTTTTCCGTCGAAACACGTTATTACAAATTATAAAAAATTTTAACTTTTGCTAACATTTATAACCTAGAGAATATAAACAGATGTTGCGATATAAAAAACCATCGCAACCCGACACAAATGCAACATATGCTATTATTGAGAAGTCGTAAAAAGTTTGTAATCAGTTATATATGATGATCATTACCCTGGGCACATATCGATGTAAATACATTACCGTTAATAAATAATTAACCAACTAGAAATGAAGAGACACGTCATACATGTATGCACAATTGATGAATTTAATTAGATACTAGTTATCGATCCACGAGAACCCTCGTTACGTTATACCAGTCCTATTCGCTGAGTGGAATCTCATTATAAATCAAAATTTAATTAAGTCATAAATAAGAAAACGAAAAAACAGCCGGCACAGTTGCCCCATGCGTGCAGCATAATGGCAGTGTAAAACACGTAGAAATGTGCGTCAGATTTCCGCACATTTGCAATCTCCTCCAGTGTTCCACATATTTACCACGCTGCTACCATTCGTTAACCTCTCTGCCACGCATCAAATACCAATTTTCAGATAGGCGCCCCGCCAACAGAATCGCGTCGGGGAGCATTTCGTGGATCGGCAAGTTTTCCACCACTGCGTGATTTGTGATTTACTTATTTATATATATATATGTATCGCAACTCCTACACCTCGGGCACTACATCATCATCAGTTGTGTGCAGTATTTATGGGTTGTGTCAATATATCATCAGCAAAAGTTTGAGGCAAATGAGAGAACACGACGACGGAGCGAAACCATGCAAAAGTGTGCTTTCAAGGACCAACAAAGGAAAAAACCAGCACAAGAGAAATGAGAAAAGCGTGGAAACTTTCGCATCCAGCATCTTTTTTCTTCGGGCTTAAGAAAATTATGTATAATATACAGTTTTTCACTTCGAATAGTTTCCGTAACGCGAGAAACTTCTGAACATGTCTAATGTACCACACTTTTTTCCTTTTCCTTGTGTAATATACTTGTAAAAAGTGTAAGAGAATTGCTTTCACAAAAAAAAATAACAAAATACAAGAATTTCCATAGAAGCACTACTTTGATGGGCGTAGGGCAAACACGGAAAACGAAAACGAACGAACTTTATAAACTACATGACTAAGTTGTTTTTCTTACATACCCAAGATGCCTGGTATCTTTGGCATTATATATTACTTTTACAATGCTCACAACGCACCCAAAGAAGACGATCCTATTCAGCTAAGCTCGTCTCCTAGCAGGAGCCTAGCTAAGAACCAACAACAGCAAGTTTTCTAAACAAGCAAAACCAATCACGTATCAAACTCACACAAAAACAAGATCAAAAAGTAAGCGAGCTTAAAGATGAAGTAAAAACTACAAGTAGGCCAAGAAAACTATTCTATCTCCTAAACAAAACTCACTACGCTACGAAAAGCGATTGAACATGTATAATTTCTTCAAGTAGTCGAAAAACTTTCTGTAATTATGTTCAAAGCGTTGCTTTTTCAACTTCCAGTACTAAATGTATACAGATCTCCAAAGACCTGAAGAAAACTGTATTCGTAGTCGTGTTTTAGGATGTGAATGAGGAAAACTTTTCGCGCTGAAGCGAAATGCACGCAAATAGCGTTAGCAAATGAAACAACTCTCACAAGTCGTAAGGAAAAAATCAATAGAACACATTGCTGTAAACGCGTGATCTGTAATCAGCAAGCAATGAAAAATAAATAAAAACAATCAACTGGCAGGAAAATTGAGTTACGTCGAAGCAGAGTTATAATTAAAAAGATCAATAATATTAAATACTGAGAAAATTATTAATAAATACCTTTTTCAGGTTGTGACATTCCAGATGGGATTGTTCCACTATACAATTCATTGCAGAATATGCTAGACAAGAAGTATCATATGTTCAACAGGATTTAACTCTCAGATCAAATCCATCTCTCAACTCATGTTTATTCTAATTCGTCGAGTGGTTATCGTGGTGAGGTAATGTCACTACTTTGCATACCTATTAAATCAGTGAGTGCACCATATAACCAACACTTTGCAGGCAATTCCAATAAGTGAACAATGTCTAATAGTACAAAAAAAAATTATGACGTAGAAAATATCGATAAAAATGATTTATTTATGTTTCTTTGGTTCAATTAGAATTTTCATGGATTTATCTCACATGTTGAAAATCTAATTCCGGCATGAAGCTATACTCTAGAAATGAGATGACGCTGCGTTTCCTGATCAAACAATGCTACCAATACTGCCATGCCTACTGCCAAATACGCTGAGTAATGAGTAAACAAGCTGTAGGCTTTAAAATTCTTAGGTATTCTCTAAGCGTTGAAAAGGGAAAGAAAATAATTTGCTGGTGAAACACAAAGAAAAGCTTTGTCTCTGTCAAAATAGAAAACAAAATAAATCGAGAAACAATTCGTGTCCTCACGTTTTGCTCTAGAAGAAGAACCTTGAGGACCACAACAGCAAAAGCTAGTCGCGGACAGTTTCACAACGCGAACATGGAGCGAAACGGCCTTGGCAGTGGGGACATTGACTCTGCGAACCCGTCGCCGCTGCCAGCAATCCAGCCCGTCGCTGGTGGAGAGCAACTCCGCACACGAGAGATGGTCATTTGCTCATTTGTAAGTGCACTCTGTGTACACGACCGCAATGAGATACAAGGCGGCGGCATTCGTATGGTCTTGGCACCGACCCCAAAGAACTCGTAACGATTGCGAATGCATAACGCTGAAAAGAAACCTACGATTTGCTCATGTTCCGCGTAATGTAATGCGATGCTACACGGTAGGTATCGATTTCATCATGTTTCGTGAGTGCTTTGTTCCTGTGATGACCCCAAAACCCAAAAAAGAAGCAACGAAGAACGAAATCGTAGCAAAACGAAGGCCGCTTGAGAATTAAAAAACGAAAACGAGGCAGAGAAAACGTGCGAGCTCAGCACACACACAACTTGCAGCTACAAGCCAAGGGAGCTCGTTCGTACTTGTGTGTCTTCCTTGGTGCGCAGCAGACAGCAACGGCGGCATAGTGATGGCACGATGGCATAATCGGAGTCCGGCTTGCGGTGGTTCTGTGTGTAACCGACGCACGCCTCAATCGACAACGTTCAGTGCTGCCTACCACGAGAACACAAGAGTCAAGACATCGTTGTGCTTTCAGTACGATGGTCAGAAAAGCCAATCACACTGAACTAGGTGTACAACAGAAACACATTTTATAGTTCACCCAATAAATCGCTTCAATAGTGCAAAAGTTGCACCCGCATTTAATTTTGATGGTAACGTAACTACTTAAACTGGCTGGATAGACAACATGAGCGATTCTCTTCAGTTGATGATATCCTCCAAGAATTTCCCAGTACATTCCACCATTTTACACGTAGTGGAATTGTATTTTCAGTGCCTCGAGCGGATTATCACTCTCCTAGCATAAAAACGTACTCTTTCAGAGTTGACGAGAGATCTCGACCTCCTCGCAGTCCACTTGTACTTTCCATTACAAGATGCGTTCGTCGTGTAAAATAAAAGTAAAAACCCAACGAAAAGGGAAACGTAAACACAGATGCATGACCGCGTTGACAAACAAACAAAAACATACCAAGAACAAAAGTTTGAAAAAATAATCCACGCATAATACAGAAATAACATACAAAAATCATAAACAGAAACGAAGTTATGATAATCCCAAAGTAATTTAACGTCGAATAAATTCAATTCAGTCATGTAATGTTGAATATAATTTTCTACAATTAAAACATGGAACATTTTGTAATTTAAAGCGTTGAACTCGACCTCATATTGGCCACTAGGTAGAATAAGATAAACCGCTCCTATGCAAAGTTTGTACGTCGCCTAATTATAAGGAAATCCAGAATGCCACCCAGCAAGAATGGGAAATGCAGAATCCGAATTGAGATCAAAATTAGATTGAGACTGGAAAACTTTGAAAGTTGGCAACGTTGCACACGGCAAGAACCAAGTGATGGCGTGCGTGCGCGCCTCTTTATTTACATGCAGACTGCATCCCAACGCGCCCAACCGGCCAAAAGACATATCGAGACGAACATCTGTTCTCAGTCCCCTTGTAAACGCTTGCTTTCAAATGGCTTTTATTGTTTTAGGAATATTTCCATCCACATCAAGAGAGCTGCAAATAACTTGCTTAAGATGCAAATAAAACTCACCACGAAATATTTATCAAATATCCGTTTATCGGTCTTGTGTATCACTTGCATTGTTTCTTCTTATATGCAGTCGCGTACTTCGTTAATATACAAATATACAGTACCTCGCCTCTCGCACGCAATTTTTGTACACACTATGAACAAATATTTACATTTATATACACACTATCAAAGTTGGTGAGTTAAACGCTCACATGAGTGTGAGAATTTAGCGCTCAACCAAACAACGCCGGAAACAAACGCGCAACGACCGTCAACCGACAAAGTTACGAGTACGACTGAACGCAATGGCACCGCATGCCAAGCAGCCGCATCGACGAGTTTCAAAGCGAGGGGTAATTGTCAGAACCCTCTATTCCTGGTTGCATGCCCTTCATCCGAGTAACACGCTACGAGCCGCTGCCCTAGACGAAAACTAGAAGGACAGAAACAAACGTGCTAGCCCTCCACACCTTCCTCCTCACATACAACAAAACCGGCTGGGCAAACGGACTATAAACTGGTTACAAAACTAACCGAATGGAAATTTAAACAAAGTCGTCCCCATAACTAAATTGGAGACTTCTGGTCTAGTGTTGCAAAATTAAATACAATGTGAGTATCCTCCTGGGATAGAACCATTTTGCAAGCAAGCACGCCATAACAACACACGCATTAGACAATGAACGTTGGACATGTCCACAATCCACGAAACCATCCCCTAAATTCCTAAATTGGAGGCTTGAACAACTTTGTAGTGTACATACGGAATTCTGCATGGTAAATGATCTCTGCAACACAAGTTGAACTATTTTGAGTTTGAAGGAGTTGGTGTGCATTTTGTGGAGGTCTGCTTCCAAGTCTAGTCATTCCAAGTCGTTAGAAACAGATACCCACATCATGCCACTCACCGGATATGCGGTGCACGTTGCAGGCCCGCCGCAAACGTGATCCTAGCGCGGACCTGTACCAACGAAGCCCGAGAAGCAACGTAGCCAATGTTGGCTAAACGACCGAGGAGTCACTCAGTCATTCGCCATTGGAGATTCTCTTGCCTCCAAAGTCACTGGCCACTGCATTTAACACAAGCCAAGCCAGACCTACATAATTCAGTAGATAGACTTACAAATATCCTCAAGCTAGCCCCCTTGGGATCAGATCTTTAAATGTTTCTTTAGGTACAAATGACCATGAATCGCACAACAGTAATACGCATTATTATGTCGCATATTATCAGTGAATAGTTTAAACAAAACGCCTGGGTGCGGGAATATTTACGACACTCGGATGTCGTGCACTTATTGCAACAGCTGTTGTACGGCGATGTGTAAGTCATACGTAATGTCAACAAGCCTGTTATCAATTGCGTTAACAGTCTTAAAAATACAATTTAAATTTACAACAAGTCTATAGTGTAAGTGACAAGCGATAAAATCCTTTAACAATACATACAATCAATCACGTTTACATAATATCAGCTAAATATATTAAATGCCGTCATTATCTAATCTTTAATTCTCCGCAATTTTCAAGTAATCGGTTATTACTTTGCAACTGCTGATGCATTATCGTGTACTACTGCAATTTCTCTTCGCTTTCCCACCTGCCTCGCACATTATATAAGCACAACGTAAAAAATTTCTTCAATTTTGTTCGACGATGGAATACGTTAACCTTGTCGACATCGAACGATGGAAGAATAACGGACGTGTCAACATAGATGATTGCCAAAAGTTTGTAATCAAATCTAATTTCTAAAGAGAAGTCGATAATCTTCAACGTAATAGGAATTTCAACATTTACATATTGTTGAATCATGAATTCACGGTCAACCGAGTTGACCAACTGTTTGAAACCTTCAATGATTAGCTAACAAGCCAATAAATCTTGTATATCTTAAATATAAATTCGTAATAAATGAATCCGAGTTCCTAGCAGATCCTCGACATGTTCCTAGTGACATTTGATATTCGAGAATATCAACGAATAAAATATATTTTTTGAAATTAATAAAAGGACGTAAATTAAATACTGCATAAAAAGCAGAGAACTTTATTATTGCATTGCACTGTTATATTTGGACCAATATTGTCGTTAAAATTAAACATTATTAAGGATAGCGTAATTTCCCATGAGCTCTGCGGACCATCCACCCGTTCGCTGTGTTAGCATTTCACTGCTAATGAAGTAAGTGTCCCAGCACACAACGATAATCAGAGATGTATAAAACGCTGGCCGGAAACCAAAAAAAAAGACGAGGACCGTGTCACGAAAAACTGCAATAAAAGAAGCATTTCGGAAAATATCCTAGAAAGAATAATGCAATCGTCGGTAATATGACCTACAAGTGTATCTTTTGTAACAACGCGTTCATTTTTGTGTAACAAAATGGTTTCTATTCTCTTGTGCCATGCGCTATTCTTTCACCACTGCGAAGTGCTCTAGGTTCACATACTGTGAAAGGATTTCTTTTGTAAAACTATAATAAAACCCCTAACTTTCCTTCTTGATGGCTGCAGAAGAGAAAATTAGTTAAAAAAAAATAGAGATTCTAGTTGTTTTACTGCAAAATCATATAAGGAAGGATTAAATTTCGGCTGCTACAATATGACAATTGATCCTGCCATGTTTCAGCACACATTATTCTTAATTTCCAGAGACCTATGTGGTTTGCGTGTTTCCCCCTGGAGAAAATTGCCATAGATAATGAGTCATGCTAGTCTGTTTTTTTTTTCTTTTTGGAAAATTTATATTAAATATTCGTGTTTTCCCCAACGTTGTACTTCTTTTTTCAAGCCCAGTTTTTTTTGCGTTGCTCCTTCGTGTTGGTTTCTTCCTTCCGGCAATGCAGGAATCAGCCTGCCAACCACATTGGCCACAATGAACTAATTTCATGTTCAGGAGTAACAAAACCAACGATAAATGCGACAGGCTCTGTGTACTAGAGAAGGCGGAAGCTCATGGCGTTTATTTAAAAACATCCCGTTGTGAGCGAAGGCTTATGGCGCGATTATTAAACGGCTTAATTAGTATTAGCACAGCACACCCTTCCCATTATTTGCAGGCGCGAACTAATACTGCAACATATTTCAGCACTCTGAAAATTTTAACACAACCACTAAACTGCAACTAATGAAAATAGATGGAAATTGAAACGAAGGTAAATTTATAACGCAACAATTTAATGAAATATTTGATCTATTCACTGCATGTAATGAAATCAATAGATTTAATCAATGCCCTGTGTTGATTTGATGAGTTTATTTTGAACGCAAATATTCGTTTTTGGGAAAATAACGCAATTTTAGTATGCAGGTGAACTGCGCACGTCAAAATATCGATCAATTTGCATCACATGTTTATGGTCTTGCACCAATGCAAACACTCCCTGGACGTGATGTAACAGTGCTGCAAAATGCGAGAGCACTTTTCGTCACGTGTATTTTAATAATTTTAAAAGCTCGCTAAAAATATTACGCAAGTGCCTACGCTTGCATGATTATAATGCGTGAATGAGAGACGCAGTAAGCAATAAATGGATAGAAAAACAAACCATCATGTAAACTGAATCTGGGTAAACTGGTTACAAATGTGGGTTTATTACGACCCTTTTATCTGTTTTGTGGAAAAATACTAGGAACATCCAAATAGGAGGAAAACATTATGATCAGGTCAGGAACTACTGCTGCAGTCCCTAATATTACTACCCCCCTGGCTTTTCGCTATAGCAGTCCTCTTTGCACCAAATTATCTGATTTGTTTGTTTGATGCGCGTTTCGATTGTTCGCCTCCATTCGAACGAGTCGTTGATGTTTCCACCAGTGTGCGTCCATTCTTCTGCTAGATAATTTATTTCCATATTACCAGCAAAAGCATGACTGGAGCGGATTTGACTTTCCTACTCTTTCAACGCTTGTAGTTTCCCATTTTACTATTCAAACCCGTCCGGTGTGACACTGTGCATTCTCAAATTGATGTATAATTTATAACCTTTTGCAATGTCAGAGTTATCTATTTCACACTTGAAAATAGCGCATTCTGGAGAGAAACTTCGGAATAAACATTTAATAAATTTCTATCTAAATTCATATTTCGCGAATTTTCCATCAAGAATTCCAACCCCTAAGCAAATATTACCACAGAGTTGTCTAGATTATGAATGCAGAATGTTTCTACGCCAAGGAAGATAAACGATATTCAGAAAAATAAAAAAGCAAGCAAATTTGATATTCATATTCTAAATTTAAACTCCAAATGTATGAAAATGCATTTATACCAACATGAGAAATACTTGGCTAATTATCAATAATAATTTTAGAAATGAAACAATTCAACCAAACATTCTTTTTTTGCATTTGCTATACGATGCATGCTTTGTACATAAATACTCAATTTAAAAACAAAACGAAAAATAAATAAATAAAAATAAACAGAAATCCTTACCAGTAGTAGCAAATCTTCAAATATTAAAATTGTGGAATGCAATTAAAGCAGTTTGTTCGGCGCCTGCACAGCCTAAGACTTGCATGGAGTTGCTTATTACTATTAAGTTATTAAAGTTAAAATTAAACCACGTCGACGGCCATCAGTAAAGGCACGCAGCATAGTACAGTGTACAATATTAACATTTTCACTGTTCTATAAAGCAAGAGAAATATAGAGAACATAGTGCAAAAGTGAGTCTCATTCTCCGCGCACGACTTTTATTGCTCTGCGGCGTGTCATTGGAACGGATCCTTCATCATGCTACGTAAAACCATGTAATAAAAAAAAACTTATTAGAAACAAACATAATATACATTTGCCCCCATACCAAACATATTAATAAATAAATAGTTTCCACCTTCAATAACGAACAAAGCTAAATGTACCTTATGTCTTGAGTATTACTAAAAGTTCAAAAAATAGAATGCGACCTTCAAAGTAACCACGAGTAATTAACATTTTACACACAAAAAATTAATATAATTGTACCTAAGATAAAAGTCAATCGCCGCGTAAATAAATTATGTCAATAACGCAAGAAGTGTGTTGCTTTTGAAAGAGCAAATAAAGATGTGTTCCAAATTTGAATATATTGCCCCGAGTCGCAACAAAATCACCACCAAGTAATTAAACCCATACAAGGCACGATTTATGCAAATTCACCACCTACACAGCGCAAGAAATGCACGCGCTCGTCTTGTACGTGCAATTGCGTTGGGAAATAATGTTATAAGAACTGCAAATAGGTAATTTACATCGCATTCGCCTCAGTCGCGACAATAAAAATTATGTGCGCGTAATATATGTGGAATATACGGTAGGTAGCACAGCAGTAAATACATTTATGGCTAGTTAAATCCATGCATAGGTTATATCATCCATGCAAAATATAAAAAATCTAATCTAGAAAACACAAAACATCGTAAAATCTAATTGACTCGATATGCACTTTACTCCACTTGACAAACTCCTATAATTGCACTAGTATGTAAATTACAACCGCACAGAAATTCCGAATGTTAACCAACTCATCTGGGTGTAAACAAAGTTAATTAAAATGGCGCTTGCAGCAAATTAAGTTGATATAGAGCAACCCCCAGAAATAATCTTACTCCAGCCATAATTATGCTTTAATCATATAATTTCCTCAGCAACAAATTCAATATTGATCCTTGCGTGTGAAATGACATAAAATAAATTGCCTCATCGCATGCCCATTAAAGTATCGTACATGGCGTTCAAATACAATCAGCTATGGATTGAATAAAAAATGTGCGAACAAAATCAGTTTATCAAATTAATACACCTTCCTCCCTCATGCCCAACATATGGCAATTAATTATGTCAAGTCTTTGCTTACGCGCCGGATAATCAGGCCAAAATTCTCAAACAAAGCTCTCGGTTTTGAAATGAATAGCGCGCATGTAATTACGCAAAGATGTAATAAATAACGCCGCGCACAACATGGTCGTTGTCAAGGTAAGCAATAATCTATAGAGGCGACCATGTCGAACGCGGACGTTGTTGGGAGAGGGAATTAACCCGATGACTAATGCCAGGTTATTTTTCGCTTGATATATTTATGCATACATGATGATAAACTTCATTTAATAGAAGCTGTTGGGTAAGAAGAATCACAATAAATAGACACAGAATTGAAGTTCGTAACACGGGGTAAATGTAAAATGCCAAACGTATTCCATCACAAAGAGGGTAGTTAAAATGCTTAATGCCAATTGTTACCCACTCCTAGCTTGCTGCAATTGCTCCAGTTGCGAAAGAGAGTTGTGCAGCAGGAGTTCGCTAGTTCGAGGCCATTATGCCCAATACGGGCGGCGTCATTGTCGCCGCATTGAAAGCGACGAGACAGCCTGCGAGGATAACAAACGACGAGTCCACAACAACTCTTGGAGCGGGGCCTAGTTCCCGATACGGCCCGACGCGACAATTCAAAGCGGTTCATGGCGACGCGGAGAAAACGAAACGCGCCCAAATCACGCGGCAACCCACACTAATGTGGAAAATAACAAACAACTGGCCCCGGCATCAGCGGGCACAGGCCGCTTGCATGCAGCGCATGATAGAGAACTTGGGAATAAAGATAGAGCGGACTAGGCATCTGGGTAGGTAAACAATGGATGCGTTGTTTCGCCGCCGACGTTTGTTTGGGTGTTGCTAGGCGACAACCGGCTGCAAGTGGTTGCGAAATAACAACGAACTCAAATTGAAATCAAGGTATCCAAAGTACTAACTATATCAGAACCCTACAGATTGTCCTGGTCAGGATGACGACTTAAAAGGATGTCTACAAAAATAATTTAATCTGCTAGGAAATGTTATGGACATAAAGTTGTTAGGAATTAGTAATGCATAGAAACAACCAAATCTCATCAGAGATGAGAAGATTGAGACCCTTTGGAAACAAAAACAAGCATCTTGTATCTGTGCCCTAAAAGTCGTAAATCCTTGCTTTGGAAAGCAAGTGACGTGCAGGCGTCGAATCCTCTCTCGATGCGCTTGGCTCGAGGTTGGCGGCTCTTGATCGCTAGGCACGCTGCCGGCGTGTATTATAAAACAACCCACCTTGAAAATGGCTACCTCTACCTGGCCATCGGTTCAAACAAAGCCGAGGAGCGCGGCTGCTCGCTTGCGCACCCAGGGAACCTGTTGCACGACGCGCATACATACAGAGAACAAAACCCGCCGACTGTTGTCTGTATCCAACATCAAATCCTCCTTCAAAGCAGAACTTAAACAATGCGATAGTAACAATCGAAAATCATCACATGCCTGCAGCTCAAGGCAATGACCAGACTTCAAACTGGATGGCGTCCAGATAATAAATTGCTTTTCGCTCGATTAACCCAGCATTAATTGCAATGCTGATCAGGCCAAGCCGTCGATTCGATTGTGCGCCTACCCATTTTATGACGCGGTGTGTGTGTGGGCATCCCAGCAAAATTCGAAAACGACCTCCTTAACCTCGCCGCTTGCAATTAACCGACATGCACGCAGCACAATGCGATGTAAGACGCGGTTCGGCACTGTGCGCCGAGCAGACGCCAGGCCCGGTGGTGGTGCAAGACCTCAACTAGCACATAGTAAAAAAGATTTGATTTGGGCTTATTTACCATGTCAGGTCCCATATCTTTCATATCCAAATTGAAACACGCATAACCGCTGCTTGTTGATGGTTGTGGATGAATAGCACTGGCTGCACTGAACACACTAGAAGCACTTAATCCTCTGCTGCGTCACTGGGTTTCTTCTTGCACGCACTAGGAACGATGCCGGGCAGGGTTTTGTTTACGGGCGAATTGAACACCTACTGTTGAGTATCCTCTGTCTTCCACTGCACTCGAATTTCAGCACTGTCGTTGCAAATTGATTATTTCACGGGTGTAAACAACACGGGCCGGCACAGGTCATGTACAGTGAAGACCAAGCGAGATGCGATGGCCAGAGCACCAGACACGCGACGTTACGGCAACAAACTGGAGAGTGGCGGCGCGTTGCGTGCAGCCGAGCCTCTCCGCCGGACAAAGAGCGCGTCGCGCGCGTTTGGGCCTGGTTTGCGTTTGCGCCGTGCAGCACAGCCGGTCGAGGCGAACCAAACCTCGAACACCACACCGGCTCCCGGTGTCGACGCTCCTGCTGCGCCTGCTGCTGGGGAGACATCGAGCCGTACCGCATTGTTCGCTGCATGCTGCTGCAACTTACTTCCACTGCTGCACACACGCAAACAGATATCCGAACTTGCACGAAGGCGAGCGTTCACACCGGCATCAGCAGGGGCAGCAGGACTCGCAGGCGACGCGCTATTAGGTTAGGGCAGGGTTACACCCTCATTTGAATGCAAATTACCACGCGCGGCAAGATAGGCGATAAGCGTCGCGAGCGCATCCGGACATGATGCGCGCATATTTTCTTCGCAGGAATACCTCCAATAAAGACCACATTACATCAAGATTACGCTGTATTTACGCGGTTTGTAAAACACCCACTGCGACGCAACACGCCACTGCTGACAATAATTTCACGCCAACCGGAAATTTTCGAAGATCCTATCGTCATGCCTTATTTCGTGTGTTCCAAGTGTTTGAACGCGGCCCATGTCCATGTGCACGTCGCCGGTGTATTAAAGTATTTTCGTCGCATGAGTGATCTTGATTGACTCGGAAGAGGGTAGCGTCAGTAATGGCGTCGGCTTCGTGTATGTGTGCCGAGTTTTAATCAATAAATGGCGTTTTACTTTCATTCGGGGTGGGCATGTGACGTCGATACAAGTACACAGAAGCAGACAAAACATACTTCAAATTTTTGAGCTATCACAAAGCAGGCCGGAAATTTATAACCATTAAAAATCCAGCCCCGACATAAAAAATGAACCACCTTATCCACCTCATCGCTCAGCTATATTTAAGTGAGTAGTAATTTCTCTTTAACTTTAAAAATATTTCAATAAAGTTATCCAGCGGCTGGAGATAAGCCTAAACGAGCCATTGCCTAGCGCATCATTCCCTAGTGCACGCTTTACGATCCTCCCGCCGTCTCCGCTTCATTGTCCCTCCCATATCTCATCCAGATGCTCCCCATTACGGCAACCTCGTTGCGCGCAAAAAACGTGTGACGTGAAACTTGAGGAAAAAATATGCACGCGCTGCTTTTAGGTTTCAATTTCTTTCTTCCTTAGCCGTCATTTAATTTGGCACTGTCGGTCTACCGCTAGAGCGTGTGTGGCGCCCGCCCCCAGCTTCACATTGGTCGGGCGCCCGCTGAAATCGATCGATCGCAATTAGCCAGAGACAAATCTCATTTACCACGACTTGGTACCAACTAGGTGCAGTGTATTTACACGCGGATTGGAGATGGTCACTCCCAAGCAGTTTGCTACCCGTGCATCAGGATCCAAGTTTGTTCAAGTTCGGTTGATTGACCTAGTGATAACTGCTTCCAAAATTGAGTAAACAACTTAGAAACAAGAGACTCACAAACTGTTGATACATTGGAAACCTCATTTAACTATGAAAAACTATCAAGGAAGAAACGAAAACATTGAACAGTTCTACAATAATTTAGCTTGTCTGATTGTTTAAACCACTATATTCAATATGTAGACCGCAAGCTGCACCAAACATTAAGGAGACAACGTGGAGCTGCAAAAACCACCACTTTTCGCCAAGTAGGCCACACCGCAGGTTCGGTGGTAGCAATATCCGGCTCGTGAAAACCCCCGCCAGTTAATTAACGCACCTACCGCCCGTTTCGCTGCATGTACGGTGCTAGAAAACTCCGAAAAGTCTGCTAAAGGGTAAAGCTTTGACCTCGCCAGGTAAGGGCGCCTACTGCTACTACAGTCCACACAAGCAGAAACGCGGAAAATGTCAATCGCACACCCGATTTATTCGCCGTTTATGCCGACCTTTGCAATTTTATTGGGAAATTAAAGCAGGGCAAACTGCCATCAAAGCGGGGCATTGGTAAAAAAATGCATCAATAAGCATCCACGCATAAAAATATACGAGTAAAGAGCGATAGGTAGGTGAGGAAAAAACGAGAAAAATTGATATTAAAAATTCATTTCAAAACGCTACTCTGACTTCTAATATTTTGTACAGGCCCCAGTCCTTTTGCGAACAAATCACAAAGCAACTTTTCCGTCCGAAATACCTCGGAAAATATCGTCACAAAAATATTTAAAATTCTCTAGTAATTCGCGGATTTCAACTTTAGGCATTCAAAAAACACGCTTAAATAATTCACGGAAATTATTCCTGTAGCGCATCAAAGTATTAGACATAAGGCCCACTTTAGGCGCGCGATTTTACGCACTTGAAAATCCCGCCCCTCACGTCCCGACTTCATTGTTATGATGGCACGAAGCACTGCAGTCCTTTCCGCCCTTTCCGCATTACAGGATGGCGGATTTAACCGTCCTCCTGAAGAAGCAGAGAATGAGACGAAATTACGCCCGTAACTTTTCTCAAGTGAGATGCTAAAAAGTGGCACACGACCACGATGCAGCGATGACTGTTCCTTCTAGTTTCCTGCAGGCTGCGGAAACATGGCTTGCAGCAGGCCGGGGTGGAAAAAAAGATAAACGCCAACACGTTTGCAAGTATGCCAAACAAGGCAAATAAGCAGAGTCATTGTTGCCACGGGCATCGTACAATCACCGCCACCCTTGGGTTTGTGTCTTTAGCGTCACCGCCCTTTGGTTCGATGAAGGAAAAAGATGTATAAGTACAAGAGGGAAATCTCCAGGCGCTGTCAAAGGTTTATTACCGCAAATATCCCTAGTTAAATTACTCAACTGAAAAAGCCGCAAAAATCTAGAGCTAACTGCAGGAAAATTAAGGAATACTTTCAATGAAAATTTAATTCAAAACTATCAGCACAGCCGGATTAAGAAAAAATCTTACACGCGCCATAGGCTTCATATTAATACAGAAAGAGTAAACAAGGAAAATAATGCTGGCGACAAAACATGCGAAAACGAACAGCGCGTTTTATATTCAAAGAACCTACTGTGTGCAAGGACTTTAAAGGGGCTGGGAAATAAATACGCGCGCGTGTGTGCCACGAGGCAGAAATCTGAATGATGAGTAGGCAGCCGCGAATATTATTTTCCTTCGCCTGCCACAAACATGTTTTTCTCCTGAAGCTCGGCGTCGCTTTCACGTCTGCCTTTTTCCGGCCGTCAGAATGCCATTGTGACGCATCTCACATAAAGGATAAAGACTCCTGCGACGGATCTTTCGTTGGAAGATCGATTTGATATGATATATTTCTATATCTCGACAAGTACTATCAACGAGTTTCATTAAATCTTTTGTAGGAAAATATACAAGCGCGAAAAATGTTCTAACATTTTCTGTGAGCATAAAACATACTTAAAGCTCACGATAGCTATTAGAGATCGTTTTTTGCTAGTTAAGTGAACAAATTGTTAGTTTCAGGAAATTATCGTAAAGTCGAAACTGTAATTTACGCTCCCATATCCCACAACGTCTCTTTAAGGAACAGGCATGTCCTTCGCTTATCCCTCGTCATTGTCATGTCGCACGTCATGTCGGAATATTGTCGAAGACACATTTGCTTTTATTAACAGCAACTAATGAGCTGCACAATACGCAATTTTGGAATACTGCGTGATTGTTATAGGAGCATGTCCTGTCCTACATTCCTTCTAATCCATAAAATTTTTAAATCGATTTTTACCTTTTCCTGTAGTGCAGTCGAGTCTCGAAACGCCACGTTGATTTATAAACCTAAACGCGCCCCCATGACCTAACTGAAAAGCACAAACAACACACTTGTTTCCTCTGTGTACTCCTCGTCCCGTTGAGGAAGAATAGCAAAGACACAAAGCAAAAACCAAACACCAGACACAAAACATTAAAAAAAATTTCAGATTCTAACACATAAACAACTTGTTGGCGAGTAGGTTGAAGATAAAGAAATTTCGCGATTTGGCGCTCCCGAAAGTCCTGGATATTGAGATAGCATCAAGTCAGCAACCGCCCCCTTTACGATACAGACGCAATCTCGCGTACAGTTTGCCTCAAAGTTAGTCAAAGGTGGACTTGGTCCAAAAACACAAACTTTGCGCCGTATACTGCACGAATATTGCCGAACAAGGATGATACCAAGTCAGACAGGACGATATTCTAGAAGTTCTATACTACTAAAGCAGCATCCCATGGTTATATACAAGCCTTCAGTTGACGATGACAAAGCGACATTTATTCGTTGGACAAGGTACATGCAAAGAAGTGCAGAAAAACAACACGACGCGTTTTCGGATCGGAGAAACCCGACAAGGAGATCCACGAAACGCTTTCATGCGCGGCGAAAGAATAAAAGCAAGGTTTCAGGTTTCGCGTGGAGGTCGCAGTGGCGACGAGGACGAAATGGACCGTGCGCGAGTTTCTTCTGGAAGAAACACGACTCGGCCGATGCAATATCTCATCGTAAACCTAATAATAATGCTTCCCCGGGTTGGGCACGGGACAGTAGGGGATGGGAAATGAGGCGTTTCGAGTCATCGGATAACCAGAGCGGCGGAGCATACAATAAAATTTGATTTTAAACTACCGTGCTTAAGCCAAAAATTTTCGAATTGGCCATAATTTCATACAATTCCAAAATGCAAAACGATAGAAGGCTACATTCAAAACTGTACGAAATCATTTCAAATGTGGTAAATTGAGACATCATCATGATGTTCTACGCTTTATCATCTGTAATACGGCCGGGTTTAACAAGCATTCCATCCAATTCACTTGACGCCCCGTTATGATAGGTACGCGCTCGGATTTGACTTTAATTATCCCGGTATCCAGGCGCATGGGTCTCAAAATAAATGGATCTAACAAGCTTTTTCCCCCACCCGCATTCATAGCCGTGTCCCACACTCCCTGATCCCGTTCAGGATCCTTTCTCATCCAAGAAGCCCAAGCTCCAAGCAAGGGTCTGCAGTGCGTAATTTTCAAAAAGGATTCCGATGTTTTCCTTGCTAAGTGGAAGCAGCTAGTTGCGCAAAGGAAAGCTCTAGATTTTGAAACGACGGAAATAGTAAAACGTAGAAATTACCATCTCTACACTAACCCAAATTGTGACTTTGGTGTTTACGCGTGCGGCGTATAATTAAGCAACGAATTAGTCGAGTTTCGGTTTGACGAGAGCGTCGAGCTCGACGTTACCAAGGTGTAATAATGAAGGGGAGTGGGTGGCTGGCCTAGATGTGGTACGGGATTGGTTTATATTACGCAATCTGCCCGCCACGCCTGAGCTAAAATCCCTCTGAGACTGGCAGGATTCGACATGGTTCAACATCCGTTCCCGGAGCTGCTTTCCAGACCGAGTCTAATGTTTAACACTTCTCCTCGATCGAAAATGAGGAAAATGTAAGTTCTCGCACAAATTGCTATTCGCTACTTTCTCGAGTATCTGCAAATTTGTACAGGGAAAGTATCGAATGAGAAAAATAATCAATTAGTTCAAACTCGAACTTCTAATCGAAGGATAATACCTTCGATTAGAAGTTCGGTTGTTACGAAAGCAATTAATCATTTCCACAGCCAGGGACTATCAATTACTGTCGCGCAGCGCGAAAAATGCACGCTTCTCATGTGCTAATGCGTTCGACAATCGGAATTATTATCTAGCATACGGAAGTAATACCACTTTGGAAAAGGGCATTACTCGTATTCAAGTGGGTGGAAATGAAAGAAAGCGCACCATCCTCGAGTCGGGCGAAAAAAAGTAACCACCGTCTGCCCGAAATTAATCATTTTCGCGCTTTCCCCTCACAACTACAACGATCACAGCCGCGGCGACAATTGATCAATTTGCAGACACGTTCCGCCCGCACATAAACTCACATAACACAAGATATCGGCCAGCAACCTGCACCCCGACGCCCTTTTACACGTGCTATCCTTGGATAATATAAACGAGCAAATTTATCGCTGCGTTTGTCGGAATCAGACCCTCCGAAAGCATTGTAATGTAGCAAAATAAAAGTGTGCGCAATAGAAAAAATGAAATCAAGCGCACGCAAATCGAGAAAATTGCGATGCGCAATATTCACCTTGCCAGCATCATCATCTATATTATATATTTCAGGGCAGCTTCATCGGCGTTCAAACGCTTGTATTAGCACTAAGCTTTCAATTTTCTATCCGGCACACCAGGGAAACATGGATGAAATAGAGATTTAATCCGAAGATGGCGTAACGTAGACGTGTAATAACAGCAGCTCACGTAAATATTTAACAGCTTGCCAAGTGTACGAGAATGATATCACGAAATATCGACAGATATTAATCAATGTTACGTCTGTATATACCGCATGAGAAAAAATAAAAGGCATTACCATGATGGACCAGCAAAACGCAAAGGTGTATATCCTCCATCTCGTAAAACAAGGAATTGTTTGTTTATTTTGGTATTACGTTCATAATAAGACGTATTGGTCCTGTCTCCTCGTGTCTTAGTTACCTTTCGCAACCATATCGATCTCTGTGCAAAAATTATTAGCCACCAGTGTCCGATGAAACAACGGCCAAGTGTCCTGGTCACAACATCCCTCGTCCAGGGAAGCATGATTCCGCCGGAAACGAGCTACGCCGGCCCCCAAAGGCTTCGGCTTATTGTCTATTTATATCGACTGGATGAATTATTCACGCGTACCGCGCACCTCTACAAACGACTTTGAGTTGTTTTTATCCACCACCTCGGACATTGTCTTCTTTGCGCAAAGCGTCACGTATAGACTTGGATTACTTATTAATCGAAAAAAGACCTGCGCGTAAATTGACGTCTTTACATGAACTGAACACTAGATATTCGCTATTCAAGCATTCAACGCAACAATTTGATGGGTGTTGGACGCTCCTAGGAAAATAAAAAAAATTGAAAACTAACCTGAGTGGGCTGCTGTCTCATCGAAATCTGTTGCGGTTGAGGCTGCGCGTGTATTGTCTGCTGCTGCATATAGGGGTTGTGCATAGCCATCTGGCCCTGCATTGGGTACAGTAACTGATCTTGTTGCTGTGGCTGCTGCTGGTGTTGCAGCGGAAGGTGGTGCTGTGTTGGCTGCTGGTGGTGGCTCTGGGCAATATTCTTATTCTGTGCGCCCATGTCGTACAGTCCGGTGGGCATACCCATGTAGGACATGTTCGGCTGGCCTGCGCCCGTTTGTGGCAGTTTGCTGTTCACCTGCAAGAACCATTTGACATCATAAAACGGGAACACATACCACGAGGAAAAAGTTCGCACGTTCAGACCGATATAGGTTAGTGGTTAACGCGCAACTAATAACAATAACGTTGGAAGCAAAAAAAACCTGCGGTCACCATGCTGCTGTGACCGCCTAGCAAATGAGGGCGTGCACGTTGTGCATACATATTTCTACATTTATTTCGTTTATTTATCGAAGCGATACACAACAATTAACCCAGCAAAGAACAATACTTATGACGACTTCAGAGCAGAACTATCGCATAATACAGCGATGGATTGACATTTTTACTCACAAAAATGGATTAAGAAATTAGAAATTTAATTCTCTAACAACTCCTTAAATCAAAATTAAATTTCTAATTCACCGAGAATAGATTTTAATTTTGAGACGGCACTGATTTGTCTTGTGCATTCTGTAGAATCCTTTGAATGTGTTTCATGTGTAAAGTTTATTGCGAAAGTCGGAAACAATTCACGATTGTTGGATCGTGTTTTGTTGTTTCTGTGTACCCTTAACACATTGCTCTCGTGAATCGATTATGTAAGTAAATATTTGTTATTTAATGCATTGCAAATTATTACGAGATTATCACGCATTAAATAAATATCTCACGTCCAAGTGCATGCCAACAATATCAGAATTTGTTCGTCATTTGTAGACAAAGGTATTAGTGACATTCAAAATATGCAGTTCATTAATACTCCCGAAATAAATAATAAAAGAAGGCAAACTTTATTTCAAAGACTACAAAACAACAATTTCCTCTTCTGGGAAAAGCTTTCAAACCCTGTGAGCATGTAGCAGAAAATATGGCAGTCAATGTTGATCAAATTATAGTCATAAATCAGTAAAGCAAACTCGACTTTTCAAACATTTTTCTTAAAAATATGATTTATTCATCCCCAGCAAAGAAAAAACCGCAATATATTTATAATTTAAGCTAAAACTTTCCCGCCAAAAAATAGAAGAGAATTTATGACGTAAACCCCCTTCTCCCGATATGAATAGATTTCACATTTTGAAAACTTTAGATTTCATCAAATTGCTACCGCTGTCGTTGAGTTCGGAAACTTTGAAGCCGCCGCATGTCCGCGACGCCACATACATATGCATACGCCACCGCCATGAAATTATTCAATTCGCGAGGTCGAAAAAGTCTCGAAACTTTTCTAATTTACTTGGAATCGGTTCGCAAGCGTTTACGGCAATCAAGTCACGCTTAATCCAGCGTTTATAAACTTACTTCAAAGTTAACGCAGCACACTGTGGAGCGGCGGCGGCACTAACAGTGAGACGAAGTTGAAGTACTATTGGGGTACTACACACTACACTACCCACGAGCAAATTACAATATTCCACAAGGGCTGGATAATTCCAACGAGGATAACATCATGCTCTGAGTATACTAGAGATACACTAGAGAAATACATTTTGTGGGTGATTTAGAAAATATCTGAAAAACCGCATTACAAGCCTCACAACATAATCTTAATTAAACACAGAACAATACAACGTTTACAAATAAATATTTTTGGGAAAAATACAGTATTTACAGAAACGCATACCTGCGCAAGCGCCAATTTAAATTGCCCGCCCGTTTTACATCTTTATTGTGAAAAGTGCAAAAAGTAATTAACTTGTAAGGTGCATATATATTATGACTACTACAAAATACTTTATCTGCTGCTATGAATTTTCAAACTTCAGTGAAGTGTGTTTTAGAGATAGAGGTTCTGTTTTTGTGCGATCGGTAAAACCAAACACATTAAAATAAAATTAATGCACATTCCTACCTAAACAGCCTATCGCACAAATTGGTAACAAAGTTGCAAATCGTGCGCCAAATATAAATATGCCCATGTGTTAAAATATACCAGTAATCGTTTCTTCTCGACAATAAAATATTACCAACTTAATTATTGTAGGGCAAAATAAAAAATCGATTTTGAAAAAGAAGACAAATATAAAACAGGTACATAGTTCAATAAGTGCATCAGGTGTCACCGAGCCAATTAGTACAATCACGCCTTATTTTAATATCAACCCTAACGACATACCTTGACTAGTTTTAAATATTTAAAACGTTTCTCTCCTACAAATCGACAAACTATTCACATCAACTGTTTTTGCTACTAAATATTTAGAGTCCAGTTGTTCTTGGAACATACCAATTTACCGAAACGTTTAACGAGCAATTGTAAAACGTAGTTTTTATGATCCTGATAGCACAGCCACACAACTTTTAACTATTTATTAATCAATTATATGAGCATTGAATAATTTCTACTGATTTATAAGCCATACATAAAGCAAATGGAAATCATTACAAACAATCCAATATCAGCAATGTAATCGTCCATTTGAATTTTCATCTTAATATAAAATTCATCCAACAACAATGAACTTTATTAAATTTAACCTAAAGAAAACTTCCCCTAATATTCAGAGTCTCTTAATAAAATTATCAAGGTCTCAAGTGCTGGCAGACAAGCCCGTAAAGATATCATAATACTGAAAAATTCTCGCGTCCCAAAACATTTTCCTTAGTAACGTGTAATCCAATTGAAGTTCATTTTCACTACCGATGAACACTGCGCAGCGTAATTGTTTTAAGTGTGTTCGCAAAGAAAAATTCCAACAATTCGTGGAAAAAATTGCGGGATATTGAAATTGATGTAAATTTTACCGCAAAAGGAAGACTAGAGAATGCCTTAATTACATTGAAATGAACGTATACATTCGAAACTAATTAGAACAAATGCTTACAGTGTTCACGATGCAGATTATGTTAATTAAAAAACATCACGAGAGTGGGCATCCTCCTGCCGCATTTTCCATGCGGAAAATGCGTTGATAAATAGGTCATAAATGAATCATACATTAATTTTACTTTGTGAAATGTGTTCATACTATTAACACAGTCATGGATTATTTGCAACCCACATGAATTTGAAAACGTAAACTGCTAATTGCATTTAGTGTTCCAAGGTAGTTTACTTGAGTGCATCTGGTGACATATTGGTTGCCTACAGTAAAAATAATAACGCAATTATTATATAGGAATATATAAGAATTAATTTTTGTTTGATCAAGTGAACATGTTGGTTCTACTTATCACCACATACACTATTTTGTGTGCAATAAAAAGCACTTTGTTTTAATAAAAGGATATTCCATTTAGGCAGTTTGAAAACAACTAAAAGCTGTTGTTGATTGTGTTTGATGCTATAATTATTAATATTGGAAAATTCAACTTACATCAATGATACTCTCATCTCCCAAGGCCCATCTTGCTTGTTTATTCCCAAAAGTAAGAAATTCTGGATCTGGTGGCCTTTGGAACTCATAGCCCACTGCTGCATCATCCTGGGAACGCTGAGCACGTTCCATCTCCAGATGTACTACAGCACTGCCATCTCCACCACCCAGCCACTTCATTGGTCTGACTACAAATTACAACAAAGTCAATACACTAATATAAACATTGATTCCACTTAGAATAACACAATGGAAACATGTGTTAAGAAATGATACATGTAAACAATAAGCATGGACTATTTATTATAGTTTACAGGTTATAACGTAATGTACCATATTGAAAATATTGATATTCTAAGCCCAATTCATTACCAGAAGATTGATTCTGCTCAAAATTAGGTTCGAATGAGTTTCAATAAATTCAGCAAGTTTTTAACCGGTGCACTTGTTTTGTTAGATTGTAAGGTTATGTTATGTGTTTGTCGCGTAAAAATCACCGTCATGAATGCATATACAGGATATGTGAGGTATGTGTGCGGTTTGCAAGCGTAGAGATAACACAATGCAGGACGAACACTGCATGTAGCAATGTAATACTTAGTCCACTTACCGGTACTTATGTTGAAGTGCGAATTCGCTGCGAGCGGCGATCAGCAGCGCGACGTGCGTATTTGTCAACGAACGATGTGTGCGGTTTTTGCCCTCGGCGGGCGGAGGACTGCGACGGACGCGCGAACGCACGGCACGCACGCGACGCGCACCCACACCCACAAAAACGCACAACGAAAAGGAAAACGCGCACACAGAAATGCACACCTTATACGGAGGATGGACGAGCGGCACCGACGCTGTCGGACCTGGCAAGCGTCGCCGTGTGCGAAATTCGGCAGGACGACGCTCGCTGATTTTATTTACAGGCGATGAACACTGCGCTGGCGAAATTTCCAATGCTTCAAGATCGCTGCGAATTCGATCGCTTGTTATTTTGCTTGTTTACTGAATCTGCCGTTGAACGAACATTCACCCTTTGTCGCGCTTACGGAATACGCACAATGTACTTGTATTAATACGTGGTTGACACGAATTTCGGGTTTGTTGTTATCGGTGTTTTTTTTGTTCACAAGTTGTTTACCACTAACTATACAAGTGACTATTTACAATTTTACAAAGTGTTCGGCGGCGAGCTGTCGCGCACTGAATTTATGCCATTGGTTGCACTATCTCTCAATTTTCGGGCGGGATGCTGCACCCCAAACAGGCACGAACCGAACGTCGATCGCCTAGAACTGACAGCAAGCCGCCGATCTCGTCTCGTACGATACTGCGCTCGCCATTTTCTTGTTTGTGTCGCACATTCGTATGAATTGGTTGTGCGCGGGATCATATAGATCACTACATTGCCAAACTTGGAAACATTTAAAATGTAAATCAATAAAAAAAAGTATTTTAATCATTGAAGAAATATAAATATTATTACCTTTATTTATAAAATATTTGACATTAATTTGCTAGTATAATTTGCTGTAATATTTCTTGCAATGTAGCAAATTTTTTTTTCAGTTGAGATGTATGATCTCACAGTGCTTACCGCTGCGGCATTCCGCTTGTGTTCATCTTTGTCGCATGCGTTCAATACAAGAATATATAACAAAGAGCACCAGTCACTGTAGGCAACCTTCCATTCACTATTTATATTTGAATAGAATTGGAGTAACTATTATATTTTCAAAATACATTCAATATTTTTATATACTAATTTAAAAATTAATAATTTTCAATTAATAAAACCCGTTAATATTTATCAAATAACTTCCGTTATATTAATTTTTGTATAATTCAGTATGTATTATATAACTTAGACATTTTACAGTTGTTTCTCTGCAAAATTTAAGCTGCAACACGCGTCAATTCCAATTTAGCTCGCTCACCTCACAAACAAAAAGCCATTGCACTTGTTTCATTATATGCGCAAGTGCAACATTGCGCATTGCCTGCATTGCGCGCACAATTCAAAACCTGCTGCCCTGCCCACCTCAATTCCTGCAGTGTATTCACACATCGTCGGCGAAAATTACAAGTGCATGCGGCACAGGCGGCGGCAACACTAGTCGATAGCGGCGTCTCATGGCAACACTCCAGTGGTGTATGTACATCACCATCGCAATCTCGTAAAACCGACATAATTAAAATGTAACAAAAAGATGCGCTGACAAGCGTACGCACAAATGATTTCCCAGCTTTGCAAGAAGTGGGTTACGCTAGCAAAACTATTTCCCATGTGGGACGTGCCGCCCTGCAGTACCCTGCAATTCTTCCTACTTTGCAAACTGCGCGGCATCGGTTTTTGATGTTGCGGAGTAGTAAGAGGGAGGAAGCAAAGGAGACAAACGGGAAGAATGTCATTTCCGTTGAGGGACGCGTCATTAACATTGATTGCCAGTATTCAGCTCCTCACAATTAATTTTAGTGAGGAAATTCCGCATCAAAAGGAAACAATAAGGTGCTCGGTTTGATAAGGAATATTGTATTTGGAACGTATTTAATTAATTACCGTGAAATATAAAAGTATATAATCTTGTGCTGATATCATATTGATTGCCAGTTTGATTTTTGAATGACTATTTTATTTTTCAGAACGGAAGATTGAAAAAACGTGACAAAGATGACGAAAAAAATAAAACAGGTCATAAAAGTGAAGTAGATTGCTTGGATTTACAGATTAGCCGGATGTTGAAAAAGGAAGATGATCAGAAGAATTAAATGCGAAAGAAATCTTCATATTATGTCTTTTAAAGTCAAGGACAAACTCTTCTCACGCGTTCAAACGTCTGAAAACACGACAAGAAGTTACAAAATGATCTAAAACACAACGACAGTGTGTTATGTGTTGCCTATATCAAATCAACATTAACTAAACATTGAATTATTTATCATACAACAATTAATATAATTTGTTTATCTCCTTTGTTGCACTATTCTTGAAACTACACGTGTTACATGTTTGCTACCTGTTTGTGCATTTATCGCTATTTTACGTTGTTTTGTGGTTCAGCTATGTGAAGATTGAATAGATGTAAAACCTGTCAAACAAAGAGTTCTAACGACATGCATGAGCTGCGCCAATGTTTCTTTTACGTGCTCGCTCAAATTATTCTGTGTATTTCATGTCGTAACATTTGTTGTGTCTGTTGCTTTATTATTCAAGTTTTATTGAAGTCGTTAACGCAGAAGTCAAAGGAGTACTGCAATTTCAAGGTCGTTGCGGTACTTTGCTCTCATCATTGGCTTCTTCAATCAAGATAACGACATAGGAAGATTCTACCTGCTGACTACTGCCCAATAAGTATTTATAATTCGAATGTTATGCGCAGAAATAACGAAATAAGATAATGTCTTGATATTTCCACTCAAGGTTTGACTTAAAAGTCGCCTTCCTTATATTACAATTTATCATCACAATTTTCTGTCTTTATGTCAACATGAAAGACAATTTGTCTCAATTCAGATTGTATTACCTACAATATAATCACTTACATTACAACTGCTGCTTTTATTGTTTCTACGGTTTCAACTTCTCTTCTGCACTGACAGTGGATTGTAATTGCCAATTGATCACTAGCCATTGTAATTCGTAATCAATCCAGCAATTTACTAATCACATCACTTATTTACTCGAGGACTTGAGATGTGGGAAGCTACGTGGCAATCAACTTGTGATTGCCAAATATGTGTCTTTGTAATTGTTTATTTGGTTGCAGCAATCAGGTAATTGTTGGACAAGGATGTAATTAATGCTTGCTTCTCTGTGACCTTTTTGGTAAATATATATTTACATCCAGAGTAATTATGTATACAAAATAAAAATTGTTATGAAATTGTACCAGCTAAATATGGAAATAGTTGTTTACATTTTGTTAAAAAGGAAATCGACTTATTAATGAATTCTTAACCAAATTTCTAGTAAGTAATCTGATTTTTTTAACATTGTCCACTTAAGTCTTTATGACCTTGTAGTCTTAATAGGCTTATACTAATATGTGCAGAACATCCTCTTACGAAGCAATCTTGTAGCATGTGCACTATTTCGATCGATATTTCCAAATTTATTTGTTTTACTTCATATTTTCGGTTTGTAATTTCTTACAAAAACCTCTTGATATTGTTACGATTATTACGTGCATATTGACTGAGTTATCGCGTTGATAAAATATAAATTCCACCCTTCAGTGTTTGCTCTGAAAAGAAGTGGAAACAATAGCACGCATGAACTCAATTCAATAGAGAATGAATCAGCAACGAAGCAGGAATGTATTGAGGGTAGTTTTATTTGTCTATTGCAGGTTAATCTACTGGTTGTTACTATCCAACATTTGTTACGACTGATTAATGTTTATACGCGTTGTTAATAAGAAAGTTGTTCATCTTTTAGCAAATGACGCCATCTAGTGTTAATTCAATTTAAAAATCAGTGCTATCTTTCAAGCAGCTAATTAAGGTATTGCAAGCAATATGAGTACGTCTTGTATGCTTTTCTAATTCTAGATCTAATTTCTAAGTAAACAATTTCCATGTTATTAGATTTCTTGGTGACTAAGAGTCTAAGTTGAAATTGATCTGCTAACAAACTGTGTATAATACTAGTGTGATAATGACATAACCTCAACAAAAATAACACATATAAATGTGTGTTTAAGGTAATTCAGTAATAATCCAGTACATTTTTGATTCTTGTCCTATTTATACTGCTTGTAATGAGTGTTCTAGTTATGATAGAAATGGATGTATTGATGGTAAAGGTGCGCATTGGAATAGAATTCAATATGATATATGGTCATTGTTGGTGGACTCTTGGTGGGACAACTCGTCAGTCATCGCCACTGCAGAACTTCTGGTGGACGCCGAGCGGATGGATGTCTCTCAGTCGACGACGTTCACTCCGTGTCGCTGGCGGTTAAATAACTGGCAACAAAATATTAATAGATAAGTAGTAGCTAGTAATAATTGCATTATAGAACCCAACGCATCGGGTGTTTTGGTTTAAATTTGAATGCTTCAAGTTACAATGAAGCTGGTTTCAAATTGGGCTCCTCAAATGTGGTTCAGTTGTGTCGTGCGGTTTATGTTTCTTGCGGCAAATGTGCACGTGATGAGCGCACACGGTTCGCACTGGTGGAATTCAGGTAATCAGAATTACCAGAATCAAATTGGTGGTTATCAGGATGGTGGTGATGGTTTTCGGCTGCCGGATCATGGATTTGCCTTTGCGCCTGATTCGCGCACACCCAAGGACATTATGGTGGATGTTATTAATAATATGGGATTAGCGTTATTGGAAGTGAGTGATTTGCTTTTTATTTACTATCTTGACTTGTATCTGATTTCATTTACTTGAAACAATTCTATTTTTATTGTGTTTACTTTACTCTGACGCTACTTGTTGTTGTTTCAAAATGTTTCTAAGTGGGCTTAGAATAATTAAATAAAGATTTAAATTTTCCATTGAAAAATTGGGGTATTTGTGGACATAAACTAAGCTGAAGTAAAGAAAATATCAAAAAATGTTTTTAAACATTAACAAGTGGTGTCAGACTAAAGTTATATAAATACAATATCAGATATCTAAATATCAGACACAAACACTTAGTTATATTCATATTTATCGTTGATTGCTAGACATGTCTCTAAAGACAGGCAGGATGTACTCAGTAAACTGCATCAACTACCTAGGTTATTAGCAATTATTGAGATTGGATCCAGTGAGGATATGTGTTATTGGAGAAATTCTCAGCAGGATTCGTCGTTGCTGTCGCTACTACAGGTAGATGCGTTACTGACTTGGTTCTATTTTCATTAAGATTCTTTTCAGTATCAAGTCACTTTAGTTTTATATTAGTTTTTGCTCAATCTGCAATCATTTTCTTTTTAAATGATCGGCTATTTCCATTCTGTTGTGTTGATTATAACAAGATAATTTAATTATTCAACATCTGAATATCCCAAAGGGATTTGTCCAGAAGCGATTCAATTTTCCAATGAGAAATCAAAAAAATTCTTAAATTTATTCTAATGAAACTTTAAAATAAATTCCTCCTTTAGTTTTTTATTAAATACAAATAAAATCTTGACTAAATTAAATGTAGTATACTTTTGTGAATATTATTCCATCAGTAATTTCTGGAAAAGTCCCACTTCATTCAAGAACCATTTCAAATTACTCATAATGTATGATCTTGCTATGCCTTATAGTTTTCTTATTTATTAATTAGTATAATCTATTAAAAATCTACTTCGTTGGCATATTTGGCAACGTGCTGTCTTACAAGCCCAAGTCGGCAGAGCGCGGGTTCGAATCCTTAGCAACACGTCTGTTCGGAGGTTGAAACCGAAGAGTGGTCTGGATCCTCTCGAACGAACAGTCTGGATTGACAGTGGTGAGGGAGTTCATGCACGGTGTCGACCTATCACCGGTACTCTCAATCACACATTACAAGACCCACAATTGGCAAACGGATACAAAAGGGATTAGAAATAATGATGATATTTTGAAGAAAACTGTTACCTATGCTGGTTACCGACACCGTAGTTGTTCTCCACTTTATTATACTGTCTTAACCACCGTGGTTATTAGCAGTTATTGGAACTGCGAGAATATATATTTCTGAATATATTCTCAGAATCGGCTCGGCAGCATACTTGGCAATGCACTGACTTGTGAATCAAATAATACCTTTGTGTGGATGCGTAGAAATAACAGGTTGGCAGATCGCGGATTCAAATCTTGCAATACGACCGTTGGGAGGTGGAACCTGAAAAGATGTCTGCATCCCGAACAAGCAGTCCAGCTATCGGGCGGATAGTTGTGGGAGCTCAAGTACGATGTCA